>CAUDMG010000658.1:102500-192500 GCA_958450375.1 Homarus gammarus | reverse complement strand
TCTCTCTCTCTCTCTCTCTCTCTCTCTCTCTCTCTCTCTCTCTCGGAGCAAATATCACATCTGGTGTAATTAGGGACCGGGAAATTTATCGGATGAAGGAAGTACTGCCAGATGGAGAAGAGTAGGAGAGACCCTTTGATATGGATGATAGTAATTCACTTGTAGTACAGCCACCAGAGGAGAGGGTTGGCTATTGGTAACACTGATATGGGGGAGCACAGGGGCGTACTGTCAGATGATTCGTGAGATTTATTTGTTATTATTATTATTATTTTTAGTATCGTAGAGTTTTTAAAGAACGTAGATAGTTGGTGCACTTAAGTTACGATACAGGGATAGATTCTCAAAGGTTCCTACCATAAGTTACGATACAGGGATGTATTCTCAAAGGTTCTTACAATACAGGGAAGGATTCTCAAAGGTTCCTACCATAAGTTACCATATAGGGATGGATTCTCAAAGGTTCTTACGATAAGTTACGATACATGGAAGGATTCTCAAAGGTTCCTTCCATAAGTTACGATACAGGGAAGGATTCTCAAAGGTTCCTTCCATAAGTTACGATACCGGGAAGGATTCTCAAAGGTTCTTACGATAAGTTACGATACATGGAAGGATTCTCAAAGGTTCCTTCCATAAGTTACGATACATGGAAGGATTCTCAAATGTTCTTACGATAAGTTACGGTACATGGAAGGATTCTCAAAGGTTTCTACCATAAGTTAGCTTGTTGTGGGGAGTTGATCGCCTGCTCTGGTAACACTAATAGCTAGATGTCTACATACAGTATAAATATATTGTTCTTATATACATATTGGTTTAAGGCTTTAACTTTAGACTCTCTCTCTCTCTCTCTCTCTCTTCTTCACTCGTCTTCCTCTTCTCCCTTCTTCTTCCTGCTCCTCTCTCATTTACTCTTCCTCTCTTCCCAACCTCCTCCCCCTCTTCGTCTCCCATCTTCCTCTTCTTCCATCTTCCTCCTCCTCTCCCATCTTCCTCCTCTCCCATCTTCCTCTCTTCCTCCTCTTTTTTCTCTCCCATGTTCCTCCTCGCCCATCTTCCTCCTCCTCCTCCTCTCCCATGTTCCTCCTCCTTCCTCCTCCTCCCTCCTCTTCCATCTTCCTCCTCCTCTTCCATCTTACTCCTCCTCTCCCTTCTTTCTCTCCTCCTCTCCCTTCTTACTCTCCTCCTCCTCTCCCATCTTTTTCCTCCTCCTCCTCCCTCCTCTCCCATCTTCCTCCTCTCCCATCTTCCTCCTCCTCTCCCATCTTTTTCCTCCTCTCCCATCTTACTCTCCTCCTCCTCTCCCATCTTTTTCCTCCTCCTTCTCTCCCATCTTCCTCCTCCTCCTCCTCTCCCATCTCCCTCCTCCTCTCCCATCTCCCTCATCCTCCTCCTCTCTCATCTTCCTCCTCCTTCCTCCTCCTCTCCCATCTTCCTCCTCCTCCCTCCTCTCCCATCTTCCTCCTCCTCTTCCATCTCTCCTCCTCTTCCATCTCTCCTCCTCCTCTTCCATCTCTCCTCCTCTCCCATCTTACTCTCCTCCTCCTCTCCCATCTTTTTCCTCCTCCTTCTCTCCCATCTTCCTCCTCCTCCTCTCCCATCTCCCTCATCCTCCTCCTCTCCCATCCTCCTCCCTCCTCTCCCATCTTCCTCCTCCTTCCTCCTCCTCTCCCATCTCCCATCTTACTCTCCTCCTCTCCCATCTTTTTCCTCCTCCTCCTCTCCCATCTCCCTCCTTCTCTCCCATCTTCCCCCTCCTCCTCTACCAGTAGCAGAGAACCTGGATTTAATTACCAACTTCAAACTTCCTTGGGATTAATTGTTGGGTTGAGGCGACGTCCAGAGCAGCAGCTGTTGGTGTCTGTCTGTCCTCCTCTGACCACTTATCGCCTCCTCCTCCTCCTCCTCCTCCTTTATTCTTGTTCTCCTTTGTTGTTCTTCATGGGCTTTTGTTTTTTTCTTTTGTTCCTTCTTGTTTTTCTTTTTCTTTTTCCTTTTATTTTTGTTTATCTTCTTTCTCCTTCTGATCTTCACCCTCCTTCCTTCCTTCCTTTTTTTTCCATCTTTATCTTCCTTTTTACCTTGCCGTTTTTCTTCCCTCCTCTTTCATCTCTTCAACTAATCTCTGTTCATTTCTCCCATCCCACTCCCTTTCTATCGTATCGTGTCCTATCTTCTTCCTTTCCTTCCCTCCTGTTACGTCATGCCCTCCCTCCCTTCCTGTCACCCCCCCCATCTCTCTCTCTCTCTCTCTCTCTCCATCCATATGCTTTGTCTTGTCCGTCCCTCTTCTCTTCCACCCCTCTCACTCCCTCTTCTCTTCCACCCCTCCCCTCTCCCTCCCTTTTCTCTTCCACCCCTCCCCTCTCCCTCCCTTTTCTCTTCCACCCCTCTCCTCTCCCTCCCTCTTCTCTTCCACCCCTCCCCTCTCCCTCCCTTTTCTCTTCCACCCCTCTCCTCTCCCTCCCTCTTCTCTTCCACCCCTCTTCTCTCCCTCCCTCTTCTCTTCCATCTCTCCATCACCACCCTTCTGTGTCTCCCCATCTAAGCTGAGGTAGACCACGTGCACTTTTGTGTGTAAACATTGATCAGCTGGGACTGTTTGTAAACATTGATTAGCTGGAACTGTTTGTAAACATTGATCAGCTGGGACTGTTTGTAAACATTGATCAGCTGGGACTGTTTGTAAACATTGATCAGCTGGGACTGTTTGTAAGCATTGATCAGCTGGGACTGTTTGTAAACATTGATCAGCTGGGACTGTTTGTAAACATTGATCAGCTGGAACTGTTTGTAAACATTGATCAGCTGGGACTGTTTGTAAACATTGATCAGCTGGGACTGTTTGTAAACATTGATCAGCTGGAACTGTTTGTAAACATTGATCAGCTGGGGTGATGGCGACAGCTGCCTCCATGGGCTGTTCGAATGACGTAACCTCCCCCCCCCCCTCACCTCCCCGTGTTTGCGTTATCTAGGGAATTTTAACGCTGTTATCTGGGGGGTTTAATGCTGTATTTCTGGGGAATTTTCACAGTGATATCTGGGTATTTCAACACTGTGTCTGGTGGTGGAGAGGGGGGGGGGGGGGGTGATGCTGACTTGGGGGTTTCAACGCTTGTATCGGTCATATAAACCTACCACCACGCCGCCTATTCAGCGCTATATTATCCCGTATCCATTCAACGCTGTTTTAGATTTTTGAGTCTTTTGTTGTCTAAGGCGATGGCGTTGACGTTTATCGCATTGGATCTTATTTGGAGTCAGTCAACGCTGTTTCTTGTACTGATAACTTATTCAACGCCCTTCCTTCCTTCCTCCCTCCCTCCCTTCCTTCCTCCCTTCCTCCCTTCCTTCCTCCCTTCCTCCCTTCCTCTAGTGGTGACAACGTTCACTACTATTTCCGGTATTTCTCAGCACCACTTCCTGTATTTCTCGACGCTATTTCCGCTATTTCTCGACGCTATTTCCGCTATTTCTCGACGCTTTTTCCGCTAGTGGTGATGGACTTCTCGACACCATCCCTCGTGCAGTGGTGTCAACGCTGTAGCTCTAACTCTGCCGGTATATATTGAACGCCTTATTTATTTCACGGGACACAGGTCAGCTCTTAGGGAGGGGGGGGTAGAGAGAGAGAGAGAGAGTGAGAGAGAGAGAGAGAGAGAGAGAGAGAGAGAGAGAGAGAGCAGGAATGGATTGATACATAGAGAGAAAACTACAGACATACAGTCAACCTATAACCTACACCACACATTATACTGCTCACTCTTTCATGATCCTATAGACTATAACATTATAAGTATATATATATAGACAGATGATAATGTAACCATCTACTGTATATGTGAACTATAAAACGACTGTGAAGGGCCCCATTCTATCGCCTCCATCTGTAATCATATACAACACGGTAGCTATAGTCCCGTGTTATGTGAGTTGAAATTGGGTTTATAAGCCTTATTGTATTTAATATAGTAGGCTACTGTATAATAGGGTGGCTAGGATTTTCTACGAGTAAAGGGTGGCTAGGATTTTCTACTAGTAATGGTGGCGAGGATTTTCTTCTAGTAGAGGTTGCTAGGATTATCTACTAGAAAGGGTTACTATGAGTTTACGAGTATAATCACCATTCACGATAGTGTAGGGAACTAGCGTAGGAAGTGTGTGTGTGTGTTTGACCCCTGGCGTTGGTGGGTGGGAGGTGGAAGGGATGGAAGGGTAAGTATGAGGCGTGATTCTCCTTTCCCTCCCTCCCTCCCTCCCTCCTTTCCCCCCCCCCCCTCCGTCTTCCTCCCCTTCCCTCCTTATCTCCTACCCCCTGCTCCTCTTCTCCCATCTCTTCTTATCTCTCCCCATCTCTTATCTTTCCCTCCCTCCCTCCCACTAAGCTTCACACGTGGTTGAGTGGTGGGAGAGGAAGGAGGGTAGGAACTGGTCGTGGGAACATCGTCACTAACAGACCATGTAAGAGCTTCACACATCCTCTCCCTCTCTCGTTCGTGTATCATTACTCGTCTTCCCTCCCTCTCAAGTACTTTCCTTCCTTCCCCTCTTCTTTCTGCCTATGTACCCGTCTCCTCTCCCTCCCGGTTCATACAAAAGAGTGTTAGTTACAAGACTAGCGAGGTCATCTAAAAACTATATCTTGCGCTTATGAGACCTCACTTGGATTATGCAGTTCAGTTCTGGTGACCGTACTACAGAATGGATATAGAATCCCGAGAAGGAATTCAGAGGAGAATGGCAAAACTAATCCCGGGCATTAGGAACCATGGGTGCAGAGACATATTGATATTGAAACAGTTAACATAGCCAGAACACAAATACAGAGTGGATAATAATAACAGTATTAACATGGCTGAGCCAGTTGAGAACCTGAGCTCTCTTGTAGGCACCTGATATATACTGTACATTTATCTCAAGGAAGTATTATGTAACATTTTGCATCATCTGGAATAGTACAATAGCATGGTGGTGAAAAGAACATGTCAGAATGTTACCACGGTTATCACTTCGATATTTATATATTTTAATTATTATATACAGTATATATATATATATTTTACATTATATTATAAGTATATACCTGTACATACTTTACAGTGGAGTTGATATACATAAATATGATAAAGGGGGGAGAAGCAGTACAACATGGGCTGTATTAAGGTGGAACAAGAGGACAGAGCTGTCAATATCACTTCTAGTTGGCAAATATTTTTTTGCGGTGTTAATTTCTTATCTATCTACATGATAATTTATGATATAACGGTTTTGGTGGTACAGTATAAGCAGGAATATAAAGTAGGTATTACAAAAACAATTTCGTACTGAGACAATAGACATTTTTTAAGAGGTGATTTAAAGGAAGGTTGTGTATTTATAATATAGAGAAAAGAAGATGATAGAGTCAAACAGGCAAAGGCTGAACAACTGGGCCAGCACTACACAACCTGAACTAACGGGAATCTACTTAGCCACAGACTGCCTTAAGAAAATGATTCAATAGTACACTTACACCTATAGTAGTACACCTACACCAGTACACCTACACCTCCAGTAGTATACCTACACCTACAGTAGTACACCTACACCTCCAGTAGTACACCTACACATACAGTAGTACACCTACACATACAGTAGTACACCTACACATACAGTAGTACACCTACACCTACAGTAGTACACCTACACCTACAGTAGTACACCTACACATACAGTAGTACACCTACACCTACAGTAGTACACCTACACCTACAGTAGTACACCTACACCTACAGTAGTACACCTACAGTAGTACACCTACACCTCCAGTAGTACACCTACACCTACAGTAGTACACCTACACCTCCAGTAGTACACCTACACATACAGTAGTACACCTACACCTACAGTAGTACACCTACACCTCCAGTAGTACACCTACACCTCCAGTAGTACACCTACACCTCCAGTAGTACACCTACACCTCCAGTAGTACACCTACACCTCCAGTAGTACACCTACACCTCCAGTAGTACACCTACACCTACAGTAGTACACCTACACCTCCAGTAGTACACCTACACCTACAGTAGTACACCTACACCTACAGTAGTACACCTACATATACAGTAGTACAACTACACATACAGTAGTACACCTACACCTACAGTAGTACACCTACATATACAGTAGTACAACTACACCTACAGTAGTACACCTACACATACAGTAGTACACCTACACCTACAGTAGTACACCTACATATACAGTAGTACAACTACACCTACAGTAGTACACCTACACATACAGTAGTACACCTACACATACAGTAGTACACCTACATATACAGTAGTACAACTACACCTACAGTAGTACACCTACACCTACAGTAGTACACCTACACATACAGTAGTACACTTACACCTTCACATACAGTAGTACACCTACACATACAGTAGTACACCTACACCTACAGTAGTACACCTACACATACAGTAGTACACCTACACATACAGTAGTACACTTACACATACAGTAGTACACCTACACATACAGTAGTACACCTACACATACAGTAGTACAACTACACCTACAGTAGTACACCTACACATACAGTAGTACACCTACACATACAGTAGTACACCTACACCTACAGTAGTACACCTACACATACAGTAGTACACCTACACATACAGTAGTACACTTACACCTTCACATACAGTAGTACACCTACACATACAGTAGTACACCTACACCTACAGTAGTACACCTACACATACAGTAGTACACCTACACCTATAGTAGTACACCTACACCTACAGTAGTACACCTACACATACAGTAGTACACCTACACATACAGTAGTACACCTACACATACAGTAGTACACCTACACATACAGTAGTATACCTACACATACAGTAGTACACCTACACATACAGTAGTACACCTACACCTACAGTAATACACTTACACCTTCACATACAGTAGTACAACTACAGTAGTACAACTACAGTAGTACACATACAGTAGTACACCTACACCTACAGCAGTACACCTACAGTAGTACACCTGCAGTAGTACGACTACAGAAGTACACCTACACCTACAGCAGTACACCTGCAGTAGTACAACTACAGTAGTACACCTACACCTACAGTAGTACACCTACAGCAGTACACCTACAATAGTACACCTACAGTAGTACAACTACAGTAGTACACCTACACATACAGTAGTACACCTACACCTACAGTAGTACAACTACAGTAGTACACCTACACCTACAGTAGTACACCTGCAGTAGTACACCTGCAGTAGTACAACTACAGTAGTACACCTACACCTACAGCAGTACACCTACAGTAGTACACCTGCAGTAGTACACCTGCAGTAGTACAACTACAGTAGTACACCTACACCTACAGTAGTACACCTACAGTAGTACACATACAGTAGTACACCTACACATACAGTAGTACACCTACACCTACAGTAGTACACCTACACCTACAGTAGTACACCTACACATACAGTAGTACACTTACACCTACAGTAGTACACCTGCAGTAGTACAACTACAGTAGTACACCTACACCTACAGTAGTACACCTGCAGTAGTACAACTACAGTAGTACACCTACACATACAGTAGTACACCTACACCTGCAGTAGTACACCTGCAGTAGTACAACTACAGTAGTACACCTACACCTACAGTAGTACACCTGCAGTAGTACACCTGCAGTAGTACACCTACAGTAGTGCACCTACAGTAGTACACCTACACATACAGTAGTACACCTACAGTAGTACACCTACACATACAGTAGTACACCTACACATACAGTAGTACACCTACACATACAGTAGTACACCTACAGTAGTACACCTACACATACAGTAGTACACCTACACATACAGTAGTACACCTACAGTAGTACATCTACACATACAGTAGTACACCTACACATACAGTAGTACACCTACAGTAGTACACCTACACATACAGTAGTACACCTACACATACAGTAGTACACCTACACATACAGTAGTACACCTACACCTACAGTAGTACACCTACACATACAGTAGTACACCTACACATACAGTAGTACACCTACACATACAGTAGTACACCTACAGTAGTACACCTACAGCAGTACACCTACAGTAGTACACCTACACATACAGTAGTACACCTACACCTACAGTAGTACACCTACACATACAGTAGTACACCTACACATACAGTAGTACACCTACACCTACAGTAGTACACCTACAGTAGTACACCTACAGCAGTACACCTACAGTAGTACACCTACAGCAGTACACCTACAGTAGTACACCTACAGCAGTACACCTACAGTAGTACACCTGCAGTAGTACACCTACAGCAGTACACCTACAGTAGTACACCTACAGTAGTACACCTACAGTAGTACACCTACAGTAGTACACCTACAGCAGTACACATACAGTAGTACACCTACAGTAGTACACCTACAGTAGTACACCTACAGTAGTACACCTACAGCAGTACACCTACAGCAGTACACCTACAGCAGTACACCTACAGCAGTACACCTACAGCAGTACACCTACAGTAGTACACCTACAGTAGTACACCTACAGTAGTACACCTACAGCAGTACACCTACAGTAGTACACCTACAGTAGTACACCTACAGTAGTACACCTACAGCAGTACACCTACAGCAGTACACCTACAGCAGTACACCTACAGCAGTACACCTACAGCAGTACACCTACAGCAGTACACCTACAGCAGTACACCTACAGCAGTACACCTACAGCAGTACACCTACAGTAGTACACCTACAGTAGTACACCTACAGTAGTACACCTACAGCAGTACACCTACAGTAGTACACCTACAGCAGTACACCTACAGCAGTACACCTACAGCAGTACACCTACAGCAGTACACCTACAGCAGTACACCTACAGTAGTACACCTACAGTAGTACACCTACAGTAGTACACCTACAGCAGTACACCTACAGTAGTACACCTACAGTAGTACACCTACAGTAGTACACCTACAGTAGTACACCTACAGTAGTACACCTACAGTAGTACACCTACAGTAGTACACCTACAGCAGTACACCTACAGTAGTACACCTACAGCAGTACACCTACAGCAGTACACCTACAGTAGTACACCTACAGTAGTACACCTACAGTAGTACACCTGCAGCAGTACACCTACAGTAGTACACCTACAGTAGTACACCTACAGTAGTACACCTACAGTAGTACACCTACAGTAGTACACCTACAGTAGTACACCTACAGCAGTACACCTACAGTAGTACACCTACAGTAGTACACCTACAGCAGTACACCTACAGTAGTACACCTACAGTAGTACACCTACAGCAGTACACCTACAGTAGTACACCTACAGTAGTACACCTACAGTAGTACACCTACAGTAGTACACCTACAGTAGTACACCTACTTGGGGTGTCCAATGTTATGGTGAAATAAGTCAGGGGTGTCTAGTCTTCAGATGAGCCGACTTGTGTGCTAGGGGTGTGAGCTGTGAACACTACCTCAATACCTGTTATGTTTACATCGTGAGTCAGTTGATCCGCCCACCTGATTTCTCCAAAATGTCAACAAAACACGGGATCGCCCCTAACATGTCGTCTACCTTAAGATAATACAAATGGGACGTACCGTATAGGTGTGTTAGTGATACGGGAAGTGTTAGCTTGTGGTAAGGGATGGTTAGGTTAGATTCTGTGTGTGTTTATAAATAAGGTTTCATGGTATCTTGCGTGTTTCACCTCTTAAGCCTTCTGTTTGGGAACCACTACATTAAGTACACACTGAATAACTTAAAATCTTTATATTCGTAGGTTTAGTTTAACAGATGACTAACAAATTTAACATAGACCAATAATATCATACGGTACTCGGATTTCTCGATGGCATGTTCTTACTTTTAGGGAGCTGGTAGGTAAGGGAGTGAAAAGGAGGACTAGGGAGGAGTAAGGGTGTGAACGGAGATCAGGGAGAGAGAGTTTGCTCCTTCGAATTTTATCATCTGGGTGTTGAGGGAGAAGGGAGGGAAGGTCCGAGGGGGTGGGGGAGAGGAGAGGGGGGAGATGGGAGGGAGGGGGTGGGGGAGATGGGAGGGAGTGTATACATGAGGGGTGGGGGAGGCAATATCAAGTAAGGGGGGGGGAGGGGAGGGAGTGTTAAGACGGATATGTGCCTGGGTGATTGGGGAGGGGAGGGTGAAGCCAGTGAGGGGAGGAAGTGTGGATGGCTTAATGATGGGGTGATGGGTAAGGATGGAAGCAAGGGGAGAGGAGATGCGGATGGAGTGAAGGTAGGGGAGAGGAGGTGTGGATGGGGTGAAGGTAGGGGAGAGGAGGTGTGGATGGGGTGAAGGTAGGGGAGAGGTGTGGATGGGGTGACGAGTAAGAGGGAGAGAAAGGGAAGGCATCTGGGGAGAAAACAGAACAAAGGTTTGGGGAGATTAAAACACCGTGGGAGAGTAGTGATGATGATGGGGTGGGTGGGGGAGAATATGTTGGTATTAATGGCCGTTTGATCAAAGCCAGTGATGATGATGGTGATGATAATGATGACGATGATGATAATGACGATGATAATGACGATGATAATGGTGATGATAATGACGATGATGATGGTGATGATAATGACGATGATGATGGTGATGATAATGACGATGATGATGACAATGACGATAATGATGACAATGATGATAATCTTTCTTCACCAAAGGAATGAATGACATGAAGTTGATGTAAGGAAGTATGTGTGTGTGTGTGTGTGTGTGTGTGTGTGTGTGTGTGTGTGTCAGGAAAGGCCGGTGGACCCACAAGGAGGGTTGGACACGAGAAAGTGTTGTAAAGAAGACCTGCCCAAACCTCGCCCCACTACCACCACCTACCACACCTACCAGTACTACCACCACTTACCACTACTACCACCACTTACCACTACTACCACCACCTACCACAACTACCACCACCTACCACAACTACCACCACCTACCACAACTACCACCACCTACCACAACTACCACCACCTACCACTACTACCACCACCTACCACTACTACCACCACCTACCACAACTACCACCACCTACCACTACTACCACCACCTACCATTACCCTCCCCTTATAGCCATACCTTCGCCACCATTTTATTACCTTAAAATTTAATATCCTAATACATAAGTAGCTATCCTAGCTGTGTTGAGTTAGTTGAGCCGCAGGTCTATGCGGCATTCAGTGACTGTAACCTCATAGTCAATATCTGCAACTGTTGTCGGCGTTGGGACCGATGCACTCGTTCCCCTGAGGCAGATCAAAGCCGACCGAAGGAGAGAGAAGGACAGTCGACATCTCATCCAGGCTGTAACATAACTTCTGGGCTGCTGCTTCTGTTCGGATATCATCTCTGTGAGTCTGGCGTAGAAGCATCTTGCACTTGGTCCCATCCCACCAGAGGTTGTGAGCACTATAGGAGTGAAGCTGCCTTGATCAACGCTCTGAATTCTCTCCTCGTATCCCCTTATCTTGTCGTTCTCGTTCCTCCTGTGTGTAGCATCGAGAGCTAAGTTATGGTGACGTTGCAGCCATGGGATCAAAAATCCTGATGTCGAAGAAAGCTCGCTGTCCCTGCGTCCAGAATCCTCGAGCACTGACGTCAACACGGGCTTCGTTGGATGTGTTTGAAGTCCTGTGTTGGAAGATCTCACCATCCAATAGAAGGGGGGTCGGTTCTACCATGACATCACGGCAGATTTCTTTCAACATATTTGCTGTGAGATCCCTTACTTCGTCATGCCTCATGCATATGAAGCCCCCTTTCTTGCACACCATGGCGTGATCGACGTCATAGGAAGAGCCACACACGCATTGGGAGGGCAAACCTTTTTCTGGCCGACCGTACCTTAGAGCAATGGCATCTGCAAATCCTTGTTTATTGAGACTGAAACCATTTGCCCTTATCGGTAACATAGTTAACCAGTTCGAGGCGCCCACCTCCTGCGCCATAGCTACTTTTTTTTTCAAATTCTCCGGTACTTGCAGCAACAGTTGCTGCAACTTATCACTTTGGCAGTGCTGTCGATCTGTCGTAATGGACCTTCGAGTTCTTGTTTACTTCACTGGTATCCACCTCCCCTGTTGCGTTCTGGGCTATTATGTGGTCCGCGAGGGCTGCCGTGAGCTTAAGTGAATTTTGATGTTCGGTGGCAGCAATCTCCTCTGGATTGGTTAGTCCCATCCCTCCCAGTCTTGATGGAAGTGCAAGGAGTGCTCTTTCTGCTGGGGTTAAGTGAGTGTGTTTCACTAATTTAGGAATGAAATTAACACTGAAAACTTCTTCCAGGGGGTGGAGGAGAGGGGTCCGATATCAGGAATAGTACGCATCAGGTAGTTCAAACGATGCTTGATTCCATGGGTGAATGCAGCAAAAGCCGCATGTGGCTCTGTGTTAGCAATCTCAAATAGAGCTTGGATTTCATTAACCCACTCATTCACCTTTCCCGCTATGTACTCGGTCTTGAAGTCCGTAGTGCCAATTACTTCGCCTAGATGTCTTTGGCCGTCCTTAGTTATTTTGACCTCACTTCCGCCAAAAACCTCCATTGCCCGTTCATAATGTTCTGGCTTCACGATGAGGAAGGACTTGCTGGCGTTTGGGTGGAACCCTATTTGTGGACCTCGCGATGTTACCAAGTCCCACCACTTTTTGATGCCCTCCACTTTTCCTGCTCCTGTAAGGTCATCAGCATATGCCACTTGTTTGACCCCAGTTGTTTCAAATTTTATTTCTTGTTGGAGCACTGATAGGCCAATTGTATACATTGCCATTGCAACAGGGTCCCCCTGTGTTCCCTCGGTTGACTGTAAGATGGTATCACCTCTTAGAGCCTTGTTGTTTACTATATAGAGGTCTGATGGATTCCTATACGGGTTTTCAACATACATTGCAAAGCTTGGACACTTGATCTTGATGTTGTGCAGTGCAGCCTTGCGGTCAAGTATGTTGAATGCGTTTGAAGCATCCACCAGGAGAACGGCCTCACAATCACGCTGCTCAAATATCAATCTCATGGCGTGAATGGCCGCCTCCCCGCCAGCCTGGTGGCCAGCACACACTTGTAGGTTCCCTGCTGCTGCCCTGACATCATCCTTTACCACCTCCATTATGCATTTTCCGATGATCCGCCTCAGCACTTACCCCACCCCTATAGGCCTACATCCTGGATTCTTTTCCAGAGGAATAAGGCGACAGGCCGTCAGGGCCTGGAGGTGATGGCAGCAAGAGGATGCAAGCTTTCTTGCAAGGGCGGCAATGGCAATGCAGAGATCGCTTGCTACAGGGCCAAACTTGTTTGTGCTGAGGATGACTCTCCAACCGTTTGCATCCAGACCTGATGGGCCGGCTCCTCCTCGAGTCTTCAGTGCCTTTTTCCACACCATCTCTCCTGTTATTTTCTCTTAACAGGACAGCGTTTGGTGGGATATAGGCACCCTAGAACCTGATGCTTTCTTCATCACTTGTAGGGGGATGTTTCTCTTTCAGTAGTTTTAATGTCTCTGTTTACTGGCATCACCCCACCGGAGGGTTCCTCTGTGAGAGATCTTACCGCCAGAGACACTTTTCCCACACGCATTTTGTTTCCAAATTTTCTTGCCACGTCATCGGTGTTTTGCTTTCCATCACCCGTAATTTTTAGTCTCTCCTGCAGTGTTCTTGCTTCACATAGGAGATCATCAAGGGCCCCAGTCTGCCACATTGCCAATCTTCTCTTCATTGCTGCCACATTTTCTTTGTGCTTAGTTTTTGTGTGTGTCCTCTGACAAAATAGATGTGGTATTATTGCCAGTATTTGAAAAGCTAAAGGGGCGAGGAAGCGGTCCTGAGTGTAATCAGTCATGAGGCGAGTCATCTCCTGAATCATTTCTTTGGTGGCCGCACACTTGGGTGGTTCAAATAAGTTAGCGGGCGACCACTTGACAATTTCTGAGTAGGTTTCTTTGACCCATATGTCTGCATTTTCCATCGACATGCCATTCCACTGAGGTGGCTGTCTCTCATTCTCCTCGTGGACATCTGCTACTAAGGGAGCAGCATTTATTAGTACTACATTTTCGGGTTGAGTAGACTCACTGCTATCATTTCGGATATCATCGGGTGTTTGAGTCCCGGCGATATCCACTGTGGCCACCTGTGTCGGCTCCCTGTGACGTGGGTTCCGACACTGGTCTCGCCTCCTGCAATTCACACATGGTCGGTTGTTTCTCGCACACTACTACTACTACTTTGCTGTTACACGGAATCGAGTATGACGATCATCCAGCTATGATACAATGATATGGGTTATTAGGGGTGTCACCTAGGTTAGTGAGTTTTGCGGCGACTAAAGAGGCCGATATGGGACCAGCAGCGTCGTTCACATTCGTTGCACATGTGGAAGGCTCCATCTACTGCGGGAGGGGCGGTAGCAACGTCTTTCCGGCGTTGGCGCTTGTCTGCTTCAGTTTGCAGTCGAGCTAACTCGAAAGTATTGACACCTTCTCGTGTGGTGCTCCTCCAAGCGTTATGATGTGGAGTAATCGACTCCCAGGTGAGGGGGTCGATTTGGCACTTTTTTAGGTTTGTCTTAAGACTATCCTTATACCTTTTCAATTGCCTGCCAGTGTTAAGTTCACTATTCGTTAGGTGTCTGTAAAGTAGCTGCTTTGGTAGTCTGCTGTCGTCTATGCGGGTAACATGGCCAGTCCAACATACAGTAGTTGTTCATGGATAATGGTAGCCTTAATGCTCCTACATTCGGTGTCAGCAAGAATACTGGCATTTGTTATCGTGTCTTCCCAGCGAACTTGGAGGATGGAACGTAGACTACGTTGATGAAAGTTTTTGCCTTGAGGTGCCTCCTGTATGTGACCCATGTCTCACTGCCATATTGCAGGGTGGAGAGGACCACTGCTCGATATACGTGCAGCTTTGGAGATAATTTCAGCTCCCTACAGCTGAAGACTCGATTTCGGAGCCTGCCAAAGGCTTGAGATGCACATCTGATCTGATGCTGAATCTCTTCATCGATGACTGCGGTGGTGAACAGGTGGGAGCTGAGATACCGAAAGTGGGCAACATTAGAGAGGGTAGTACCGTTAAGCTGGATGGATGGTGAAGGTGTGTCTGAACCAGGGGCAGATTGAAAGAGAATCCGAGTCTTATGTACATTCACCTCAAGGCCACAGTGTGCATACACGTCTGCGTAGGTGTTCAGGATCTCCTGTAGGTCGTGTTCAGTGTGAGCAACAAGGGTGAGATCGTCTGCATGCTGAAGTTCAGTAATGGAAGCTGCCGACACCTTTGTTCTTGCCTGGAGTCGTCTTATTTTGAAAAGACCCTTCACCCGGTACTCGATGTTCACCCCGCTGGCTATTGGCACTGGCACGAGTAAGGAAGGCAGCCAAGAAGATGGGAAAGAGAGTTGGTGCCAGTACACACCCTT
This sequence comes from Homarus gammarus, assembly GCA_958450375.1. Lineage (NCBI taxonomy): Eukaryota > Metazoa > Arthropoda > Malacostraca > Decapoda > Nephropidae > Homarus > Homarus gammarus. The sequence continues at coordinate 176,971 of CAUDMG010000658.1, read as the reverse complement.
GTTTAACCCCTGTTTGGATGGGGAAGAACTCAGACTGGGTGCCATTGTGCAGGACACTGCCGTTCATGCCATCATGGAGTTGCTTCACAATGGCGATGAATTTTGGTGGGCAGCCAAAACGGCTGAGGGTCAACCAGAGGGCTTCCTTGTTGACCGAGTCGAAGGCCCTGGTTAGGTCGATGAAAGCCATATACAGGTCACGATGTTGTTCTCTGAACTTTTCCTGTATCTGGCGGGCAGCAAAGATCATGTCAGTGGTGCCACGTGATGATCTAAAACCACATTGAGATTCAGGGAAGAAGTTTTCCGCCTCAGGAAGAAGTCTGTTTACGAGGACTCAGGCGATAATCTTGCCAGCTACGGAGAGCAGCGAGATCCCACGGTAGTCTGACCAGTCTCCCTTGTTCTTATAAATATTGATGATGTAGGCGTCTTTAAGAGCTTGGGGGCTGGTAAGCAGAGGTCCTTCTGCTTTATACACTTCGGCTGGGATTCCATCAGGCTGTGAGGCTTTGATAATAAATTGTGGTGAAAGAAGACTAGTGTCGACCCTTTTCTAGGCTTTATTGTTCATATTACTGACCAAGGGTTGTATGGCATCTGGAAGAGAACAAAAGAATATTATCAATATAATATAACCCCAAACAAAACAAAACCCATTGATAAGAAACATAACATATGTACACTGGCACCAAAAAGTATCGGTGCAGTGTGAGATCGACGAGTTCCGAAACGATATGTATACACTGTGATATGTCGGGAAGGTTGGTAAGTGTATCCTCATAACCCCCTCCCCCCCTCCACTAGGTGTTGCCAAATGGCTGACAATCAGGGCTGCTAACATACGGCTGGAACAACTCGCCTTTCCCATTACCTATTGTCACTGGTCTCAAATTGTTCACACTACAGTATGCACCGATACCTTTTGTTGCGAGTGTACATACACACATAACAAGGTAGAAGACATGGGTTCAAATGAACAAATGTAGCGTAACTTTATTACATTCTACCCATCTTACAGAATTAGACATCAGGACAACTGTAAAAATCAGGCTTCCGACGTACACGACCCGATCGATGAGGAAACGCTGGCGAATCTGTCAACACAACTTCATGCAGAGGGTCGTCCCTGACAGGAGATTCAGCCAATGGAGTGCCGGGTGTAGGTTCAAGGGGCACCGAGATAGATGCCTTAGGTAACTCAGTCGGTTCTGGTTCGGGATCGGCAATATCTGGAACAGCTTGTCCAGCAGGGGCCAGATCTTGGAGTGACACGGTAGACTGTCGTCCATCAGGGAACCGAACGTGGGCGTACTGGGGGTTGGCTTCTAGGAGCTCAACCTCATCAACCAGAGAGTCGTACTTACTGTTCCTAACATGTCTTCGTAGCAAGACTGGTCCATGAGAGGAGAGCCAGGTTGGCATCGAACTACCACAGGCTGATCGGTGTTGGAAGTTGAACGGTTTTTCATGAGGCGTTTTGTTGGTGGCAGTACATAATAAAGAGCGAATAGAATGAAGTGTGTCAGGTAACACAGATTTCCAATTAGTTTCTGCGAGGTTCTTGGACCTAAGAGCGAGTGTAATGGTTTTACATATTATTCCGTGGTAGCTGTAGCGCTCACACTGAGAAGGAGGTGCCTTGATCTGAGTGGACATAAGCAGGCATGCTGGATATAGCGAATAACTGATGCAGACACTTGATAACTGTTGCCACTTTCATGTCTTCGCATGCAAACGCGAAGGGGAATCATGAATGCTCGTCAACCACGGTTAGTGGGTATCGATTTCGCGAAGTCGACGGCAAGGGACCCCTGAAGTCGATGTTTAACCGTTCAAAAAGCTGAGTAGCTTTGATGAGGGGGTTGTGTCGGGTTTGTAGAACTGAGGTTTAAGCCTGGCACAGGTAGAGCACTCAGCACATACCTTCTTGACGTCATCTACAGAATAGGCTAAGTTGCGAATGTGGATGAAGTGAGCCATCCTTGTGACTCCTGGATGACATAGCTGCTGATGGAGATCTGACAGTTTGTTGTGGTTGGTAGCTGAACAGAAGACTCTCGATAGGGCATCAGCAGTTGAGCTTTCAGTCCCTGCCCAATAAACAATGTCGTAGTCGAAGTTGGCTAGTTCGACCCGCCCTCGTTGGATCTTGTCGTTCTTGATTTTTCCAGCTTCTTGGAGTGGAACATGAAGGATACAGATCGCTGATGAGAGTTAAGTGTCTGCCAGATAGGAGATGTTTCCATTTCCTTACTGCTTCAACGATAGCATAGGCCTCTTTTTCGACAGAAAAGTGTCTGCACTCACTGTCTGAGAGTGTTCTCCAGAAGAATGCAACTGGTCTACCGGCTTGATTCAGGGAGGCAGCGATGGAAGCGTCGGTTTCTACTACGAATGGAATCGTCTCTTCAATCAAGCCAGCTACCGCACTAGCTATTTCCTTTTTAAGATTTTCGCAGGCGGAGACTGCTTCCCTTTGGAGAGGGAATGTCTGATCCTTGACCAAAGGTCTGACTTTGTCGGAAAAGTGTGAGGTGCACTGAGAGTAGTATGAAAAAAGTCGTATCACGCGTCGTAGAGCAGGTATGTCTTTCAGAAGAGGCAATTCCTTCAGAGGACGCAAGCGATCGGCGTCTGGCTTGAGAGAGTGCCATACAATATGGTGTAGCCCAGCAAATCAATCGACGTTGCTGAGAAGACAGATTTGTCTTCATTGAAGGTGAATTTTGACTTCTTTCCTGCCTCAAGAAATCTGGACAGATTTTCATCGTGCTCCTATTGAAACGAATCTGCGATGGTGATGTTGTCAATGAACGCGAAAGTACCCAGCAGTTCGTTTCTACGTATAAATTCATCGATGGGTCGTTGGAAACAAACCACGCCGTTCGTCACTCCGAATAGGACCCTACGGAACTGGTACAGTTTACCGTCCCCCTCAAAGGCAGTGAGTGGCTTGTCCGTATCCCGTATAGGGATCTGTTGGTACGCACTCTTTAGGTCGAGAGTGCTAATTATCTTATAAGAGATAGGTTAGTCACCGAGTCGTCTACCCGAGGCAAGGGCTAAGCATCCAGCTGGGTATACTTGTTGATGGTTTGGCTGTAGTCGACAACAAGCCACTTTTTGTGCTGCTCATTAGTAGTGATGAGGACTTGCGCCCTTCACGGTGAAGTGCTGGGTTCGATTATTCCTTCCGACATCTTATCGACTTCACCTTAGATGAAAGCCCTGTCCCCTTGACCAATTCTCGACTTCGATGAAGATAAGACACCCTAGTTTGTTTCGCCTGATGATTAAACACCCTAACGCCACCTGCGAGTGATAGGGTAGGTCAGGTCAGGTCAGGTCGGGTGAGGTTAGAGTAGGTCCGGTTAGGTTAGGGTACGTCGGGATAGGTTAGGTAGTTAGGTTACATTAGATTAAGTAGATTAGTTTATATGGATTAAATAGACTCATTTGGGTAAGGGAGATTAAATTAGATGGATTAACTAGACTAAGTAAGAAATGGTTCAGCTTCTCCTTGGCAAATTGGTGGGGGGGGGGGTTCTTTGTGTCTTATTCAGCGAAATTTCCCGTGGGAGGGAGGGGAGGAGAGGGAGAAGGTGGGGGAGAGAGGAAGGAATGAAGAAAGGCAAAGAAGGAAGGAAGGACGAAGAAGGAATAAAGAAAGGAAAAAAGACAGACGGAAGGAAGAAGGAATAAAGAAATAAAAAAGAGGAAGGAGGAGAGAAGGAAGGAAAAGGAGGGAAGGAGGAACAGCAGATGGGTGACGTGTAGAGTCAGGGCACTAAGAGCAACACTGACATGACGGACGTATCAAGTGTGTGTGTGTGTGTGTGTGCGTGCGTGCGTGCGCGCGTGTGCGTGTGTGCGTGTGTGTGTGTGTGTGTGGAAGCAATAACCAAGCTTGGCCGACATTACCCGGTTAGGTTAGGTTAAATATGCTCTCTCTCTCTCTCTCTCTCTCTCTCTCTCTCTCTCTCTCTCTCTCTCTCTCACACACACACACACACAGTTACGGGGTGAAAGGTCTTGTCCGGAGTGGTGTTGGCTCAGGGGGGGGGAAGGGAAATGTTGAGAGGGGGAGAGAGTGGTGGTGGGCGAGAGGGAGGCAGTGTGGAGGAATGGACGGAGAGGGGAAGTTAAGGAGAGAGAGTGAGAGGGTAATGGACTAGAGAGTGGGCTGGCCTTGACGAGGGCTAAGGAGTGGTGAGTAATGGAGGAGGCGGAGTGGGATTGAAATAGAGAGGGTTGGAGAGGGATTAATATGGAGTGTGAATAATCCGTATTTTATCATTATTATATAGTTTTGTTATGGCCCCTTGGTCTTTGTTGTGGCGTTGTGGTACACAGTTATGGCCCCTTGGTCTTTGTTGTGGCGTTGTGGTACACAGTTATGGCCCCTTGGTCTTTGTTGTGGCGTTGTGGTACACAGTTATGGCTCTGGACCTCTGCGTGTGAACAGGGATCGCTACCACCGCGCCACAAGGACAACAAAAGCAATCCTAGGCTTTGTTTTATTTCGTACAAAGTCTGTTCATTCGTCTCTTTTTAAGCAACGTCAACCTCAATCGAGGACTACCCGTGCTATATATGTGGTCGGAGTAGCATTTTACCTAGTCCAGGTAGGAAACAAGAGGCTACATATACGAGTCCATGTGAGGTATTTTGTGTGTATATGTGGAAGTCCGTGTGCATCTGGACTGATATGAGATTTGTATGTACGGTATGTATGATAATAATAATAATAATAATAATAATAATAATAATAATAATAATAATAATTAACGGTTTATTGAAAGAGCTTGGCAGCCAGAAGGCTGAAAATATACAGTTACATATTTGGGGAATGGGTTACGAATTACAAATAATATACAAGTAACATAAGTGACACAAATAAGACATATAATAACTTAGATGGGGAAAAGCTCAAACTACAGTTCATTTCAACATTGTGACAGTGTTACAGTATTACAAGTTATTGATAATTTTTACAATGGTTGGGACTGGGCTGTTCTTATAGCGATCAGTTCGTGCACGTATGGGCTGGATGCGGTTGTGGTGTCGAACAGCAATTCTCGGACAAGGGATCTCAGGTGGTAGTAGGAGCCGGTGTCGGGGATGGTGTAGAAGCTTCTTACCAAATTTGCAGATGAGGTCGTGGTGATGGTCAGTGAGAGTCGAAAGGGTCAGTATGTATATGTGTGTGTGTGTGTGTGTGTGTGTGAAATCAGGGGTTCACCAAACACACTGTCCTTGTCTCATACTCATTCCCAGGTGAGATTGACTCCACCCACCTGGGGAGATTAATTGAGGTGAATATTAGGTGAAGGTGCCAAGAATGAGCTGGAAGTGAGCTTAGGTGATTTACGGTGAGATTAGATTAGATTGAGCTCAGGTTTGATATTAATTAGGGTAAGAATGTCAGCCATGCCATCACCTAGGTTGAAAATGTCAGCTGTTGGTGGTGTCAGCTGTCAGCCATACCACCACCACCTGGGTTGAAAATGTCAGCAAATAGGTAGTGGGTTCATTAAATGTCGCTTGTGGCTAACCTACCCTAACCTACTCTACCCTACCCAACCCTCCTATCATCCTACCCTACTCTGCCTTCACCCAACCCTCCTATCATCCTACCCTACTCTGCCTTCACCCTACCCTACCTTCATCCTACCCTACCTTCATCCTACTCTGCCTTCATCCTACCCTGCCTTCCTCCTACCCTACCTTCATCCATCCCTACCGTACCTTCCTCCTACCCTACCTTCCTCCTACCGTACCTTCCTCCTACCCTACCTTCCTCCTACCCTACCTTCATCCTACCTTCACCCATCCCTACCCCACCTTCATCCTACCCTACCTTCCTCCTACCGTACCTTCCTCCTACCCTACCTTCATCCTACCTTCACCCATCCCTACCCCACCTTCATCCTACCCTACCTTCTTACCCTACCTTCATCCTACCTTCACCCATCCCTACCGTACCTTCCTCCTTCCCCACCTTCACCCTACCCCACCTTCACCCTACCCCACCTTCACCCTACCCCACCTTCACCCTACCCCACCTTCCTCCTACCCCACCTTCCTCCTACCCCACCTTCACCCTACCCCACCTTCACCCTACCCTCCCTTCATCCTACTCTACCTTCACCCTTCTCTACCTTCACCCTACCCCACCTTCCTCCTACCCCACCTTCCTCCTACCCCACCTTCCTCCTACCCCACCTTCCTCCTACCCTACCTTCATCCTTCTCTACCTTCACCCTACCCCACCTTCTTCCTACCCTACCTTCATCCTACCCCACCTTCCTCCTACCCCACCTTCCTCCTACCCCACCTTCCTCCTACCCCACCTTCCTCCTACCCTACCTTCACCCTACCCTACCCCACCTTCCTCCTACCCCACCTTCACCCTACCCCACCTTCCTCCTACCCCACCTTCCTCCTACCCCACCTTCCTCCTACCCTACCTTCACCCTACCCTACCCCACCTTCATCCTACCCCACCTTCATCCTACCCTACCCCACCTTCCTCCTACCCCACCTTCCTCCTACCCTACCTTCACCCTACCCTACCCTACCTTCATCCTACCCCACCTTCCTCCTACCCCACCTTCCTCCTACCCTACCTTCATCCTACCCCACCTTCCTCCTACCCCACCTTCCTCCTACCCTACCTTCATCCTACTCTACCTTCATCCTACCCTACCTTCACCCTACCCCACCTTCCTCCTACCCCACCTTCCTCCTACCCCACCTTCCTCCTACCCCACCTTCCTCCTACCCTACCTTCATCCTTCTCTACCTTCACCCTACCCCACCTTCCTCCTACCCTACCTTCATCCTACCCCACCCTCCTCCTACCCCACCTTCCTCCTACCCCACCTTCCTCCTACCCCACCTTCCTCCTACCCTACCTTCATCCTACTCTACCTTCACCCTTCTCTACCTTCCTCCTACTCTACCTTCATCCTACCCTACCTTCATCCTACCCCACCTTCCTCCTACCCCACCTTCCTCCTACCCTACCTTCATCCTACCCCACCTTCCTCCTACCCTACCTTCATCCTACTCTACCTTCATCCTACCCTACCTTCACCCTACCCCACCTTCCTCCTACCCCACCTTCCTCCTACCCCACCTTCCTCCTACCCTACCTTCCTACCCCACCTTCCTCCTACCCTACCTTCATCCTACTCTACCTTCACCCTTCTCTACCTTCCTCCTACCCTACCTTCATCCTACCCTACCCTCCTCCTACCCTACCTTCCTCCTACCCCACCTTCCTCCTACCCCACCTTCCTCCTACCCTACCTTCATCCTACTCTACCTTCACCCTTCTCTACCTTCATCCTACTCTACCTTCATCCTACCCCACCTTCCTCCTACCCTACCTTCATCCTACCCTACCTTCACCCTACCCCACCTTCACCGTACCCCACCTTCACCCTACCCCACCTTCACCCTACCCCACCTTCACCCTACCCCACCTTCACCCTACCCCACCTTCCTCCTACCCCACCTTCCTCCTACCCCACCTTCACCCTACCCTACCTTCACCCTACCCTACCTTCATCCTACTCTGCCTTCACCCTTCTCTACCTTCACCCTACCCCACCTTCCTCCTACCCTACCTTCATCCTACCCCACCTTCCTCCTACCCCACCTTCCTCCTACCCCACCTTCCTCCTACCCTACCTTCACCCTACCCTACCTTCATCCTACCCCACCTTCCTCCTACCCCACCTTCCTCCTACCCCACCTTCCTCCTACCCTACCTTCACCCTACCCTACCTTCATCCTACCCTACCTTCATCCTACCCTACCTTCCTCCTACCCCACCTTACTCCTACCCCACCTTCATCCTACCCCACCTTCACCCTACCCCACCTTCCTCCTACCCCACCTTCCTCCTACCCTACCTTCCTCCTACCCTACCTTCACCCTACCCCACCTTCATCCTACCCCACCTTCATCCTACCCCACCTTCATCCTACCCCACCTTCCTCGTACCCCACCTTCCTCGTACCCTACCTTCCTCCTACCCCACCTTCCTCCTACCCTACCTTCATCCTACCTTACCTTCATCCTACCCTACCTTCCTCCTACCCCACCTTCCTCCTACCCTACCTTCATCCTACCCCACCTTACTCCTACCCCACCTTCATCCTACCCCACCTTCACCCTACCCCACCTTCCTCCTACCCCACCTTCCTCCTACCCTACCTTCACCCTACCCTACCTTCACCCTACCCTACCTTCCTCCTACCCTACCTTCATCCTACCCTACCTTCACCCTACCCTACCTTCACCCTACCCCACCTTCATCCTACCCCACCTTCATCCTACCCCACCTTCCTCGTACCCCACCTTCCTCGTACCCTACCTTCCTCCTACCCCACCTTCCTCCTACCCTACCTTCATCCTACCTTACCTTCATCCTACCCTACCTTCCTCCTACCTTACCTTCATCCTACCCTACCTTCCTCCTACCCCACCTTCCTCCTACCCTACCTTCCTCCTACCCCACCTTCCTCCTACCCTACCTTCATCATACCCCACCTTCCTACTACCCTACCTTCCTCCTACCCTACCTTCCTCCTACCCCACCTTCCTCCTACCCCACCTTCCTCCTACCCTACCTTCATCCTACTCTACCTTCACCCTACCCTACCTTCACCCTACCCTACCTTCACCCTACCCCACCTTCACCCTACCCCACCTTCCTCCTACCCCACCTTCCTGCTACCCTACCTTCACCCTACCCCACCTTCATCCTACCCCAGCTTCCTCCTACCCTACCTTCCTCCTACCCCACCTTCCTCCTACCCTACCTTCATCCTACCTTACCTTCATCCTACCCTACCTTCCTCCTACCCCACCTTCCTCCTACCCTACCTTCCTCCTACCCTACCTTCCTCCTACCCCACCTTCCTCCTACCCCACCTTCCTCCTACCCTACCTTCATCATACACCCACCTTCCTCCTACCCTACCTTCCTCCTATCCTACCTTCATCCTACCCCACCTTCCTCCTACCCTACCTTCCTCCTATCCTACGTTCATCCTACCCCACCTTCCTACTACCCTACCTTCCTCCTACCCTACCTTCCTCCTACCCCACCTTCCTCCTACCCCACCTTCCTCCTACCCTACCTTCATCATACGCCCACCTTCCTCCTACCCTACCTTCCTCCTATCCTACCTTCATCCTACCCTACCTTCACCCTACCCTACCCTACCTTCCTCCTACCCCACCTTCCTCCTACCCCACCTTCCTCCTACCCTACCTTCATCATACGCCCACCTTCCTCCTACCCTACCTTCCTCCTATCCTACCTTCATCCTACCCTACCTTCATCCTACCCCACCCTCACCACACCTCACTCTAACTCACCTCCCTGGGTATCATGTCTGTACCCTGCATCTAATTAGTGGCCAATTTATGGCTTGTACCCAACTTATAACACTCATTTACACATTGACCCCTAACCTAAAGTTAACTCAACTTACCTAACCTAAGCTAACCTAACATAACCTTACCTAACCTAACCTAACCTAACCTTAACTAACCTAACCTAAGCTAACCTAACATAACCTTACCTAACCTAACCTAACCTAAGCTAAAATAACCTAACCTACTGTAGCCTGGCCTAATCTAACTTATCTTAATCTAACCTAACCTACCTTAATCTAGCCTAACATAACCTAACCTAACCTAATCTAACCTAACCTAACCTAACCTAACCCAACCTAAACTAAGCTAAAATAACCTAACCTACTGTAGCCTGGCCTAATCTAACTTATCTTAATCTAGCCTAACCTAACCTACCTTAATCTAGCCTAACCTAACCTACCTTAATCTAGCCTAACCTAACCTACCTTAATCTAGCCTAACCTAACCTACCTTAATCTAGCCTAACCTAACCTACCTTAATCTAGCCTAACCTAACCTACCTTAATCTAGCCTAACCTACCTTAATCTAGCCTAACCTAACCTAACCTATTCTAGCCTAACGTAACCTACCTTAATCTAGCCTAACCTAACCTAACCTAACCTAACCTACCTTAATCTAGCCTAACCTAACCTAACCTTAATCTAGCCTAACCTAACCTTATACCGGTGCCCAATTAATTCTTCTAATGTTGTCAGTACCCAGTGTATACCCATAGTCCTACCCTTCGCCTCTTACCTCGGTACTTCCGGCTCCCCACGAATACCTTGGGTACCTTAAAGCGGTTAGGTTAGGTTAGGTTAGGTTGGGTTGGGTTAGGTTAGGTTAGGTTGGTTTAGGTTTGGTTGGGTTAGGTTAGGTTGGGTTAGGTTAGGTTAGGTTAGGTTAGGTTAGATTAAGGTAGGTTAGTTAGGTTAGGCTAGGCTAGGCTAGGCTAGGCTAGATTAAGGTAGGTTAGGTTAGGCTAGATTAAGGTAGGTTAGGTTAGGTTAGATTAGATTAGATTAGATTAAGGTAGGTTAGGTTAGGCTAGATTAAGGTAGGTTAGGTTAGGCTAGATTAAGGTAGGTTAGGTTAGGTTAGGCTAGATTAAGGTAGGCTAGGTTAGGCTAGATTAAGGCAGGTTAGGTTAGGCTAGATTAAGGTAGGTTAGGTTAGGTTAGGTTAGATTAAATTAAAGTTAGTTTAAGTGAGATATAGCTAGGTTTGGTTAGATTAGGTTAGGGAAAATTAGGTCATGTAAGATTAGATCATGTTAATTAAAATTAACTTAAATTTACTTGGATTAGTATACACACACACACACACACACACCGTCTTTATATTTATGCCAAGGTATTGCAAGAGCCAGGGTGTGTCGCTAAAGGTGAAGGGTTCAGTGTTACAGGTCAGAGTTCAGTGTTACAGGTCAGAGTTCAGTGTTACAGGTCAGGGTTCAGTGTTACAAGTCAGGGTTCAGTGTTACAAGTCAGGGATTCAGTGTTACAGGTCAGGGGTTCAGTGTTACAGGTCAGGGTTCAGTGTTACAGGTCAGGGTTCAGTGTTACAAGTCAGGGATTCAGTGTTACAGGTTAGGGTTCAGTGTTACAAGTCAGGGATTCAGTGTTACAAGTCAGGGATTCAGTGTTACAGGTCAGGGGTTCAGTGTTACAGGTCAGGGTTCAGTGTTGCAGATCAGGGTTCAGTGTTACAAGTCAGGGGTTCAGTGTTACAAGTCAGGGTTCAGTGTTACAAGTCAGGGATTCAGTGTTACAGGTCATGGGTTCAGTGTTACAGGTCAGGGTTCAGTGTTACAGGTCAGGGTTCAGTGTTACAAGTCAGGGATTCAGTGTTACAGGTTAGGGTTCAGTGTTACAAGTCAGGGATTCAGTGTTACAGGTCAGGGTTCAGTGTTACAAGTCAGGGATTCAGTGTTACAGGTCGGGTTTAGTGTAACAGGTTAGGGTTCTGTGTTACAGGTCAGGGGTTCAGTGTTGCAGGTCAGGGTTCAGTGTTACAGGTCAGGGTTCAGTGTTACAAGTCAGGGATTCAGTGTTACAGGTCAGGGATTCAGTGTTACCGATCGGGTTCAGTGTTACAGGTCAGGGGTTTAGTGTAACAGCTTAGGGTTCAGTGTTACAGGTCGGGGTTCAGTGTTACAAGTCAGAGGTTCAGTGTTACAGGTCAGGGGTTCAGTGTTACAGGTCAGGGTTCAGTGTTACAGGTCGGGTTCAGTGTTACAGGTCAGGGGTTTAGTGTAACAGGTTAGGGTTCAGTGTTACAGGTCGGGGTTCAGTGTTACAAGTCAGAGGTTCAGTGTTACAGGTCAGGGGTTCAGTGTTATAGGTCAGGGTTCAGTGTTACAGGTCAGGGATCAGTGTTACAGGTCAGGGATTCAGTGTTACAGGTCAGAGATTCAGTGTTACAGGTCGGGTTCAGTGTTACAGGTCAGGGGTTTAGTGTAACAGGATAGGGTTCAGTGTTACAGGTCGGGGTTCAGTGTTACAAGTCAGAGGTTCAGTGTTACAGGTCAGGGTTCAGTGCTACAGGTCAGGGTTCAGTGTTACACGTCAGGAATTCAGTTTTACAGGTCAGGGTTCAGTGTTGCAGGTCAGGGTTCAGTGTTGCAGGTCGGGGTTCAGTGTTACAGGTCGGGGTTCAGTGCTACAGGTCGGGGATCAGTGCTACAGGTCGGGGGTTATAACTACCTTCCCCCACCTCTAATCTTCTTTCACTCCTCCTCTCTCTACACCAACGCCTCATACCACCTCCATCAACCTCTCATACCACCCCCACCAACCCCTTATACCACCCCCACCAACCCTTCATGCCACCCTTCGCCAACCCCCCCTCCTCCCCCCCTACCCACTATGCCTCCCACCTCCTCATTACGTCATAGCTCTACATGTTCACTACAACACAGCTCTATGTGTTCACTACAACACAGCTCTACATGTTCACTACAACACAGCTCTATGTGTTCACTACAACACAGCTCTACATGTTCACTACAACACAGCTCTACATGTTCACTACAACACAGCTATACATGTTCACTACAACACAGCTCTACATGTTCACTACAACACAGCTCTACATGTTCACTACAACACAGCTCTACATGTTCACTACAACACAGCTCTACGTGTTCACTGCAACACAGCTCTACATGTTCACTACAACACAGCTCTACATGTTCACTACCACACAGCTCTACATGTTCACTACAACACAGCTCTATGTGTTCACTACAACACAGCTCTACATGTTCACTACAACACAGCTCTACATGTTCACTACAACACAGCTATACATGTTCACTACAACACAGCTCTACATGTTCACTACAACACAGCTCTACATGTTCACTACAACACAGCTCTACATGTTCACTACAACACAGCTCTATGTGTTACCTACAACACAGCTCTACATGTTCACTACAACACAGCTCTACATGTTCACTACAACACAGCTCTACATGTTCACTACAACACAGCTCTACATGTTCACTACAACACAGCTCTACATGTTCACTACAACACAGCTCTACATGTTCACTACAACACAGCTCTACATGTTCACTACAACACAGCTCTACATGTTCACTACAACACAGCTCTACGTGTTCACTACAACACAGCTCTACATGTTCACTACAACACAGCTCTACGTGTTCACTACAACACAGCTCTACGTGTTCACTACAACACAGCTCTACATGTTCACTACAACACAGCTCTACGTGTTCACTACAACACAGCTCTACATGTTCACTACCACACAGCTCTACGTGTTCACTACCACACAGCTCTACATGTTCACTACCACACAGCTCTACATGTTCACTACCACACAGCTCTACGTGTTCACTACAACACAGCTCTACATGTTCACTACCACACAGCTCTACGTGTTCACTACTACACAGCTCTACATGTTCACTACAACACAGCTCTACGTGTTCACTACCACACAGCTCTACATGTTCACTACCACACAGCTCTACGTGTTCACTACCACACAGCTCTACATGTTCACTACCACACAGCTCTACATGTTCACTACCACACAGCTCTACATGTTCACTACAACACAGCTCTACATGTTCACTACAACACAGCTCTACATGTTCACTACCACACAGCTCTGCGTGTTCACTACCACACAGCTCTACATGTTCACTACAACACAGCTCTACATGTTCACTACAACACAGCTCTACGTGTTCACTACAACACAGCTCTACGTGTTCACTACCACACAGCTCTACGTGTTCACTACCACACAGCTCTACATGTTCACTACCACACAGCTCTACGTGTTCACTACAACACAGCTCTACATGTTCACTACAACACAGCTCTACATGTTCACTACAACACAGCTCCACATGTTCACTACAACACAGCTCTACATGTTCACTACCACACAGCTCTACGTGTTCACTACAACACAGCTCTACGTGTTCACTACTACACAGCTCTACATGTTCACTACCACACAGCTCTACATGTTCACTACAACACAGCTCTACATGTTCACTAGAACACAGCTCTACATGTTCACTGCAACACAGCTCTACATGTTCACTACAACACAGCTCTACGTGTTCACTACAACACAGCTCTACATGTTCACTGCAACACATCTCTACATGTTCACTGCAACACATCTCTACATGTTCACTGCAACACATCTCTACATGTTCACTGCAACACATCTCTACGTGTTCACTGCAACACAGCTCTACATGTTCACTGCAACACAGCTCTACATGTTCACTACAACACAGCTCTATATGTTCACTACAACACAGCTCTACGTGTTCACTACAACACAGCTCTACGTGTTCACTACAACACAGCTCTACGTGTTCACTACCACACATCTCTACGTGTTCACTGCAACACATCTCTACGTGTTCACTACAACACATCTCTACGTGTTCACTACAACACAGCTCTACGTGTTCACTACAACACAGCTCTACGTGTTCACTACAACACAGCTCTACGTGTTCACTACAACACAGCTCTACGTGTTCACTACAACACAGCTCTACGTGTTCACTACAACACAGCTCTACATGTTCACTACAACACAGCTCTACGTGTTCACTACAACACAGCTCTACGTGTTCACTACAACACAGCTCTACGTGTTCACTACAACACAGCTCTACGTGTTCACTACAACACAGCTCTACATGTTCACTACAACACAGCTCTACATGTTCACTACAACACAGCTCTACATGTTCACTACAACACAGCTCTACATGTTCACTACCACACAGCTCTACATGTTCACTACAACACAGCTCTACATGTTCACTACAACACAGCTCTACATGTTCACTACAACACAGTTCTACATGTTCACTACCACACAGCTCTACGTGTTCACTACAACACAGCTCTTCATGTTCACTACCACACAGCTCTACGTGTTCACTACAACGCAGCTCTACGTGTTCACTACAACACAGCTCGACATGTTCACTGCAACACAGCTCTACATGTTCACTACAACACAGCTCTACATGTTCACTACAACACAGCTCTACATGTTCACTACAACACAGCTCTACATGTTCACTACAACACAGCTCTACATGTTCACTACCACACAGCTCTACGTGTTCACTACAACACAGCTCTTCATGTTCACTACCACACAGCTCTACGTGTTCACTACAACATAGCTCTACATGTTCACTGCGACACATCTCTACGTGTTCACTACAACACAGCTCTACATGTTCACTGCAACACAGCTCTACATGTTCACTGCAACACATCTCTACGTGTTCACTGCAACACAGCTCTACATGTTCACTACAACACAGCTCTATATGTTCACTGCAACACAGCTCTACATGTTCACTACAACACAGCTCTACGTGTTCACTACAACACAGCTCTACGTGTTCACTACAACACACCTCTACGTGTTTACTACAACACAGCTCTACATGTTCACTGCAACACAGCTCTACATGTTCAAAACAACACAGCTCTACATGTTCACTACAACACAGCTCTACATGTTCACTACAACACAGCTCTACATGTTCACTACAACACAGCTCTACATGTTCACTGCAACACAGCTCTACATGTTCACTGCAACACAGCTCTACATGTTCACTACAACACAGCTCTACATGTTCACTACAACACAGCTCTACATGTTCACTACAACACAGCTCTACATGTTCACTACAACACAGCTCTACATGTTCACTGCAACACAGCTCTACATGTTCACTGCAACACAGCTCTACATGTTCACTGCAACACAGCTCTACATGTTCACTGCAACACAGCTCTACATGTTCACTACAACACAGCTCTACATGTTCACTGCAACACAGCTCTACATGTTCACTACAACACAGCTCTACATGTTCACTGCAACACAGCTCTACATGTTCACTGCAACACAGCTCTACATGTTCACTGCAACACAGCTCTACATGTTCACTGCAACACAGCACTATCAGTGTTCTATCCTGTCTGCTTTGTTAGTCTTGTATTAGTCCTGACGCTATCCACCATGTCTGCATTACATATTAACGTAAATTGGGAATAGTAATAATGTCTACATTAAAAAATAATAATAATTATAATAATAATTCCAGGAAAGCTTTTGAAGACTATTTCGAAAGTTATGATGAACTATTTATGGGGTTAACCATATAATCAGTAATTATGGAAGATGGTAATAAGATATGGTATGCGTGTTAGAAACATGGTTAACGTTTCTTAGTAAAAATGGGGAGGAAGTTTGAATAATACGATGGGTTTATTAAGGAGGCCAGCATATTATACCACTTGGATGGACAAGGAGGAGCTCCCGTCCTTGTGTCTGTTTGTTTAAATTTCCCAACTTTGTTACTGCGCAGCGAGGGGGTGTTTTCCCTCGGTGACGTATTATAACAAATGAGACTAAGGGAGACCGGCTGGTTGTGGCTCCTCATTCACCTGGCCGATAAACTAAAAGAGCTACACAGCTTAGGGTTGGTGTTGGGGTGCATTCGATTATAGAACGTGTTGATATATGATATATATTAAAATGTACCGGAGGTATGTATTGTAGATTTCAGCACCGCCACACCCAGCCTTCATCGCCCCTCTTTTGGGCCCTTAAAACGCAGGAAACACCTTCACATAGCCCCGGAGGTGCGCAACGGGGAGACGTGTTCGCCGCTCTCCGACGTATACACGTTGGGTAGGTGTATAACCTTAATTTCGAGATATTTAGAAGATAATTCGAAAGAGCCCCGCATTCATCTGCAACGCTTGAACAAAATATTTGTCGATATGATACCTTTCGATCCTGGGCGAAGAATCGAGCTGGGTTGCGCCAGACATAAAATCATATTTGAATACTGTCAAATGAGAAGTGAGGCAGAAGTATAAGAGTATTTACGAATGCGTGAAAGAAAGCAGTGGTATGAGCGGATGGCTGCAGCAGAGTAGGAAGGAGGAAAAGATGCATATAAAGAAGAAAACGAGGAAGATGAAGGAAAAGAGGAAAATGAAGAACAAAACGAAGATGATGAAAATGAAAATACACTAAATGATGATGAAGACGAAGATGGAGGAAAAGAAGAAGAAAACGAAGATGATGATGAAGATGAAAACAAAATACATGATAATGATGACGAGGATGAGGGAAAAGAAGAAGAAAACGAGGAAGATGGAGGAAAGGAGGAAAATGAAGAAGAAAACGAAGATGAAGATGAAAGCAAAATATATGATGATGACGAAGATGAGGGAAAAGAAGAAGAAAACGAGGAAGATGGAGGAAAAGAGGAAAACGAAGATGATGATGAAGATGAAAACAAAGTATATGATGATGATGACGAAGATGAGGGAAAAGAAGAAGAAAACGAGGAAGATGGAGGAAAAGAGGAAAACGAAGATGATGAAAATAAAGTTAACGATGGTGACAAAGATCAAGAAAAAGAAATTAGAGTTGAAAATGGTGAAAAAAGAGATAATGTAAATTAAAATAGGGAGAAAGGTGATAAAGAAACAGCCTGTATCTGGAAAAAGGTCAAGCGACACGTACCAAAGATGGTGGCAGTTGTCCTAATTTTATTTGGCACGGTGCTGATGGGTGCCTTCACCATTCATGACCATTATAGTAATTACTAAGCCCTGTGTCAGAGGGAAAATTATAACATACTTTATCAACACCAAGAGGATACTCGCTTCCGTGTCGTGATAAATAACGTGTTGGAAATAATTCCTCCACTGAAAGTCTTCTAATTTGAAATTCCGCCGCCTCCCTTAAGAGACTGTAGCTGGGATAACTTTGTAGTAGAGTGGTGGGATGGCCGACTAGTATGATGGCCCAGGAACCAGCTTCCATTGAAGAAAGTAGTGCAGCGCCGACTTAAGCTACAGTCCCATTAAAGTTTGCCTTCAATAAATCCACGATAGCCTTTGATCCACTGGCAATAAGTCAACGGTACGATCCGCACACTGGGAAAGGAACCATCGGCCAGGTGGCTAGTTGAGCTCAGTTGGAGAGCAGGATGACTTCACTGTACGTTTATATGGCAGCTTTAATGAGATGTGTGGACCTGTTAAAGAAGACCAAGACGAAAAATAAACGATTGTACCGTCCAGGTGATGTGTGTTTACAAAAGCGACGCAAGTACTCTAGAGTCAAATGAAATTCCCGTCGTCTATGTATTCTTATCATTATATTTATTTACTATGACATTTTTGCTCGTGTTTTGTTATTGAAATACACATTTTATTTTTTTGTATATTTTAACAATAATAATATAATAAGAATGGTGTAAATTTTATTCACCGTACCGTGGATTTGCAGACGCTCCGCATCATCCCACTTTCGACAACAAATAAGTTGTCGCTGTAGAGACGACTTGTGGGGAGTTCGCTGAAAAGTCATCGCTAAGGTGGATTTATTCTGGGTAAAAACTCAGTGTGACCCCAGCTTTATGAGCACATTTTACTAGTTTCATTGTTATCGCGATTCGAGATGTTTTCAAGTTCAATACAGGCACTAATATACTGTACACTCCTGTATGTAGATCTAGTTGGTATAAAATTGACAAGAATGGTATACTGCTTGCAGGTACAATATACAAATACTCATATCCTAACCTCGCATGTTTTAAGTACAGAAAAACTCTAAAATGCTCAAAATTTCACTTCAGTTTGGGTTATGCTATCACAAAATATTGTTCATAACTCCATAAATATACAACCCAAGGAAACGTTTGATACACCAAAATCATCCCTATTTATTTCCTTCCACTACCCGTCCTACTAACTATACTCTACACTATATAGTCTAACACACTCAAACCTCAGGTGACTCCCTCAAGTTTTCATCAAACCGACATATTCAAGCCACATACTCGTACTTATTGCAACAATCCATTTATGGTATACAATATATTCCCAGTGAACACAATGCTTTACGATAAACTACCATTATGTATTGCTGAAGTTATCATATGCGGTATCATTTAGGGCAAAAAAAAAGACAAATACTACTTTTCTGTCAGTCGACTAATGTATAATAATAATAATAATAATAATAATAATAATAATAATAATAATAATGGTTGCCCCTCGCGTAACGATGATGGCCGGCCCAAGGGCCACCGAGGCGAGAGTTTGTTTAAGGTGTAGAAGCTGTCGCCAACACAACAACCACACCCTGAGTTAACGAGCAGCATGACCCAGTGTTTAAGGTGTAGAAGCTGTCGCCAACACATCAACCACACCCTGAGTTAACGAGCAGCATGACCCAGTGTTTAAGGTGTAGAAGCTGTCGCCAACACAACAACCACACCCTGAGTTAACGAGCTGCATGACCCAGTGTTTAAGGTGTAGAAGCTGTCGCCAACACAACAACTACACCCTAAGTTAACGAGTTGCATGACCCAGTGTTTAAGGTGTAGAAGCTGTCGCCAACACAACAACCATACCCTGAGTTAACGAGCAGCATGACCCAGTGTTTAATGTGTAGAAGCTGTCGCCAACACCACAACCACACCGTGAGTTAACGAGCTGCATGACCCAGAGTTTAAGGTGTAGAAGCTGTCGCCAACACAACAACTACACCCTAAGTTAACGAGCAGCATGACCCAGTGTTTAAGGAGTAGAAGCTGTCGCCATCACAACAACCACACCCTGAGTTAAAGAGCTGCATGACCCAGTGTTTAAGGTGTAGAAGCTGTCGCCAACACAACAACCACACCCTGAGTTAACGAGCTGCATGACCCAGTGTTTAAGGTGTAGGAGCTGTCGCCAACACAACAACCACACCCTGAGTTAAAGAGCTGCATGACCCAGTGTTTAAGGTGTAGAAGCTGTCGCCAACACAACAACCACACCCTGAGTTAACGAGCTGCATGACCCAGTGTTTAAGGTGTAGAAGCTGTCGCCAACACAGCAACCACACCCTAAGTTAACGAGCTGCTTGACCCAGTGTTTAAGGTGTAGAAGCTGTCGCCAACACAACAACCACACCCTGAGTTAAAGAGCTGCATGACCCAGTGTTTAAGGTGTAGAAGCTGTCGCCAACACAACAACCACACCCTGAGTTAACGAGCTGCATGACCCAGTGTTTAAGGTGTAGAAGCTGTCGCCAACACAACAACCACACCTTAAGTTAACGAGGTGCATGACCCAGTGTTTAAGGTGTAGGAGCTGTCGCCAACACAACAACCACACCCTAAGTTAACGAGCTGCATGACCCAGTGTCAAGGAATATTCTAGGAAGACCGGACAACTCGCCAACTGCACTGGCTAACCATTTCCCCGAACACATCCGCTAATCGATTACCATCCAGGTCCCCAATTACTGCTGGGTAGACAGAGGCAAATGACGTAAAGAAACTTGCCCATAGTTTCACCCTGGCCGGGGATCGAGCCCGGGTCCGCTCGCTTGCGAGGCGAGCATGCTGACCATTACCCCACAGCCAGGAATGTGTAACATTTCCATGTTAAATATCTTAACAACATGATAAGGAAGGAAACTGCAGCGGGCCTATCAACCCAAATTGGGCAGTTCCGTTTACACCCAACCCCTATTGCTCATATATCCATCCAGCCTATATTTAAAGCTATCCAGCGTGTTCCAGTTAATGATGATGTTTGGTATCTTGTTCCACTCATCCACTACTCTATTTCCAAACCAGTGTTTACCTATCTCGCGCTTATATCTAAATTTGTTTTATTTAAAACCATTGTTACGAGTTCGCTCCTGGTTGGATATTGAGTACCTTTGTTATATCACCTTTGTTTAGCCCTAACTTTCATTTATACAACTCGATGATATCGCCCCTCACTGTACGTCTCTCGAGGGAGTGCAGATTAAGATGCTTTAGCCCCCCTCCCCCCCCCCCCCCCCGCCAAAAAAACACACACAATCCCTGAATACTGCACAAAAGAGAGTTGTGCGGACAATGATTTATTAGAAAAAACTGATCACACAAACGAACAATTTGCTAAATTGAAAATGTTAAAATTCGAGGATATTAACACCTACTGCTGTGCCCCATTTGTCGATGACTTGCTTGACAATAATTATTTCCAGTTCCGGAATAATCAGATATACAACCTAAGACACCCAGAGCTATTAAGACCACCCCCATGCGCTCCTGTCAGTCCCAGACCTCCATAAAATATCAGTGTGAAGGTGCGGAACAACTTGCCCCCACCCATCCCAGCAATGACTACGCTCCCTTCCTTTAATATCATCTCTTAATAATCTTTCTTTTTTTACGGGAATTAGTCCACCCGGGCACAGGTCGAACGACCCACAACGGGGCCTAGGGGGCGAAAAAATAAGAATAGAAAAAATTAATAATAGAAAAGAAAAAGGGTATGTTAATGTCCTCCCCGAAGATGCCGGAAAACCAGCTTTTTAAAGTGAGACAGATTGTATGAGTCTGGAAACACAGCTCTACATGTTCACTACCACACAGCTCTACATGTTCACTACCACACAGCTCTACGTGTTCACTACCACACAGCTCTACGTGTTCACTACCACACAGCTCTACATGTTCACTACCACACAGCTCTACGTGTTCACTACCACACAGCTCTACATGTTCACTACAACACAGCTCTACATGTTCACTACAACACAGCTCTACATGTTCACTACCACACAGCTCTACATGTTCACTACCACACAGCTCTACATGTTCACTACCACACAGCTCTATATGTTCACTACCACATAGCTCTACATGTTCACTACCACACAGCTCTACGTGTTCACTACAACACAGCTCTACATGTTCACTACCACACAGCTCTACGTGTTCACTACCACACAGCTCTACATGTTCACTACAACACAGCTCTACATGTTCACTACAACACAGCTCTACATGTTCACTACCACACAGCTCTACATGTTCACTACCACACAGCTCTACATGTTCACTACCACACAGCTCTATATGTTCACTACCACATAGCTCTACATGTTCACTACCACACAGCTCTACGTGTTCACTACAACACAGCTCTACATGTTCACTACCACACAGCTCTACATGTTCACTACCACACAGCTCTACATGTTCACTACCACACAGCTCTACGTGTTCACTACAACACAGCTCTACATGTTCACTACCACACAGCTCTACATGTTCACTACCACACAGCTCTACATGTTCACTACCACACAGCTCTACATGTTCACTACCACACAGCTCTACGTGTTCACTACCACACAGCTCTACATGTTCACTACCACACAGCTCTACGTGTTCACTACCACACAGCTCTACGTGTTCACTACAACACAGCTCTACGTGTTCACTACCACACGGCTCTACGTGTTCACTACCACACAGCTGTACATGTTCACTACCACACAGCTCTACGTGTTCACTACCACACAGCTCTACATGTTCACTACAACACAGCTCTACATGTTCACTACCACACAGCTCTACATGTTCACTACCACACAGCTCTACATGTTCACTACAACACCGCTCTACATGTTCACTACAACACAGCTCTACATGTTCACTACAACACAGCTCTACATGTTCACTACCACACAGCTCTACGTGTTCACTACAACACAGCTCTTCATGTTCACTACCACACAGCTCTACATGTTCACTACAACGCAGCTCTACGTGTTCACTACAACACAGCTCTACATGTTCACTGCAACACAGCTCTACATGTTCACTACAACACAGCTCTACATGTTCACTACAACACAGCTCTACATGTTCACTACAACACAGCTCTACATGTTCACTACCACACAGCTCTACGTGTTCACTACAACACAGCTCTACGTGTTCACTACTACACAGCTCTACATGTTCACTACCACAAAGCTCTACATGTTCACTACAACACAGCTCTACATGTTCACTACAACACAGCTCTACATGTTCACTGCAACACAGCTCTACATGTTCACTACAACACAGCTCTACGTGTTCACTACAACATAGCTCTACGTGTTCACTACAACACAGCTCTACATGTTCACTGCAACACATCTCTACATGTTCACTGCAACACATCTCTACGTGTTCACTGCAACACAGCTCTACATGTTCATTGCAACACAGCTCTACATGTTCACTACAACACAGCTCTATATGTTCACTACAACACAGCTCTACATGTTCACTACAACACAGCTCTACGTGTTCACTACAACACAGCTCTACGTGTTCACTACAACACAGCTCTACGTGTTCACTACAACACAGCTCTACGTGTTCACTACAACACAGCTCTACATGTTCACTACCACACAGCTCTACATGTTCAATACAACACAGCTCTACATGTTCACTACAACACAGCTCTACATGTTCACTGCAACACAGCTCTACATGTTCACTACAACACAGCTCTACGTGTTCACTACAACACAGCTCTACGTGTTCACTACAACACAGCTCTACATGTTCACTGTAACACATCTCTACATGTTCACTGCAACACATCTCTACGTGTTTACTGCAACACAGCTCTACATGTTCACTGCAACACAGCTCTACATGTTCACTACAACACAGCTCTATATGTTCACTACAACACAGCTCTACATGTTCACTACAACACAGCTCTACGTGTTCACTACAACACAGCTCTACGTGTTCACTACAACACAGCTCTACGTGTTCACTACAACACAGCTCTACGTGTTCACTACCACACAGCTCTACGTGTTCACTACAACACAGCTCTACGTGTTCACTACAACACAGCTCTACGTGTTCACTACAGCACAGCTCTACGTGTTCACTACAACACAGCTCTACGTGTTCACTACAACACAGCTCTACGTGTTCACTACAACACAGCTCTACATGTTCACTACAACACAGCTCTACATGTTCACTACCACACAGCTCTACATGTTCACTACAACACAGCTCTACATGTTCACTACAACACAGCTCTACATGTTCAAAACAACACAGCTCTACATGTTCACTACAACACAGCTCTACATGTTCACTACAACACAGCTCTACATGTTCACTACAACACAGCTCTACATGTTCACTACAACACAGCTCTACATGTTCACTGCAACACAGCTCTACATGTTCACTACAACACAGCTCTACATGTTCACTACAACACAGCTCTACATGTTCACTACAACACAGCTCTACATGTTCACTACAACACAGCTCTACATGTTCACTACAACACAGCTCTACATGTTCACTGCAACACAGCTCTACATGTTCACTGCAACACAGCTCTACATGTTCACTGCAACACAGCTCTACATGTTCACTGCAACACAGCACTATCAGTGTTCTATCCTGTCTGCTTTGTTAGTCTTGTATTAGTCCTGACGCTATCCACCATGTCTGCATTACATATTAACGTAAATTGGGAATAGTAATAATGTCTACATTAAAAAATAATAATAATTATAATAATAATTCCAGGAAAGCTTTTGAAGACTATTTCGAAAGTTATGATGAACTATTTATGGGGTTAACCATATAATCAGTAATTATGGAAGATGGTAATAAGATATGGTATGCGTGTTAGAAACATGGTTAACGTTTCTTAGTAAAAATGGGGAGGAAGTTTGAATAATACGATGGGTTTATTAAGGAGGCCAGCATATTATACCACTTGGATGGACAAGGAGGAGCTCCCGTCCTTGTGTCTGTTTGTTTAAATTTCCCAACTTTGTTACTGCGCAGCGAGGGGGTGTTTTCCCTCGGTGACGTATTATAACAAATGAGACTAAGGGAGACCGGCTGGTTGTGGCTCCTCATTCACCTGGCCGATAAACTAAAAGAGCTACACAGCTTAGGGTTGGTGTTGGGGTGCATTCGATTATAGAACGTGTTGATATATGATATATATTAAAATGTACCGGAGGTATGTATTGTAGATTTCAGCACCGCCACACCCAGCCTTCATCGCCCCTCTTTTGGGCCCTTAAAACGCAGGAAACACCTTCACATAGCCCCGGAGGTGCGCAACGGGGAGACGTGTTCGCCGCTCTCCGACGTATACACGTTGGGTAGGTGTATAACCTTAATTTCGAGATATTTAGAAGATAATTCGAAAGAGCCCCGCATTCATCTGCAACGCTTGAACAAAATATTTGTCGATATGATACCTTTCGATCCTGGGCGAAGAATCGAGCTGGGTTGCGCCAGACATAAAATCATATTTGAATACTGTCAAATGAGAAGTGAGGCAGAAGTATAAGAGTATTTACGAATGCGTGAAAGAAAGCAGTGGTATGAGCGGATGGCTGCAGCAGAGTAGGAAGGAGGAAAAGATGCATATAAAGAAGAAAACGAGGAAGATGAAGGAAAAGAGGAAAATGAAGAACAAAACGAAGATGATGAAAATGAAAATACACTAAATGATGATGAAGACGAAGATGGAGGAAAAGAAGAAGAAAACGAAGATGATGATGAAGATGAAAACAAAATACATGATAATGATGACGAGGATGAGGGAAAAGAAGAAGAAAACGAGGAAGATGGAGGAAAGGAGGAAAATGAAGAAGAAAACGAAGATGAAGATGAAAGCAAAATATATGATGATGACGAAGATGAGGGAAAAGAAGAAGAAAACGAAAAAGATGGAGGAAAAGAGGAAAACGAAGATGATGATGAAGATGAAAACAAAGTATATGATGATGATGACGAAGATGAGGGAAAAGAAGAAGAAAACGAGGAAGATGGAGGAAAAGAGGAAAACGAAGATGATGATGAAGATGAAAACAAAGTATATGATGATGATGACGAAGATGAGGGAAAAGAAGAAGAAAACGAAAAAGATGGAGGAAAAGAGGAAAACGAAGATGATGATGAAGATGAAAACAAAGTATATGATGATGATGACGAAGATGAGGGAAAAGAAGAAGAAAACGAGGAAGATGGAGGAAAAGAGGAAAACGAAGATGATGAAAATAAAGTTAACGATGGTGACAAAGATCAAGAAAAAGAAATTAGAGTTGAAAATGGTGAAAAAAGAGATAATGTAAATTAAAATAGGGAGAAAGGTGATAAAGAAACAGCCTGTATCTGGAAAAAGGTCAAGCGACACGTACCAAAGATGGTGGCAGTTGTCCTAATTTTATTTGGCACGGTGCTGATGGGTGCCTTCACCATTCATGACCATTATAGTAATTACTAAGCCCTGTGTCAGAGGGAAAATTATAACATACTTTATCAACACCAAGAGGATACTCGCTTCCGTGTCGTGATAAATAACGTGTTGGAAATAATTCCTCCACTGAAAGTCTTCTAATTTGAAATTCCGCCGCCTCCCTTAAGAGACTGTAGCTGGGATAACTTTGTAGTAGAGTGGTGGGATGGCCGACTAGTATGATGGCCCAGGAACCAGCTTCCATTGAAGAAAGTAGTGCAGCGCCGACTTAAGCTACAGTCCCATTAAAGTTTGCCTTCAATAAATCCACGATAGCCTTTGATCCACTGGCAATAAGTCAACGGTACGATCCGCACACTGGGAAAGGAACCATCGGCCAGGTGGCTAGTTGAGCTCAGTTGGAGAGCAGGATGACTTCACTGTACGTTTATATGGCAGCTTTAATGAGATGTGTGGACCTGTTAAAGAAGACCAAGACGAAAAATAAACGATTGTACCGTCCAGGTGATGTGTGTTTACAAAAGCGACGCAAGTACTCTAGAGTCAAATGAAATTCCCGTCGTCTATGTATTCTTATCATTATATTTATTTACTATGACATTTTT
Source organism: Homarus gammarus (assembly GCA_958450375.1). Classification (NCBI taxonomy): domain Eukaryota; kingdom Metazoa; phylum Arthropoda; class Malacostraca; order Decapoda; family Nephropidae; genus Homarus; species Homarus gammarus. The sequence continues at coordinate 150,272 of CAUDMG010000658.1, read as the reverse complement.
GCTCGTGTTTTGTTATTGAAATACACATTTTATTTTTTTGTATATTTTAACAATAATAATATAATAAGAATGGTGTAAATTTTATTCACCGTACCGTGGATTTGCAGACGCTCCGCATCATCCCACTTTCGACAACAAATAAGTTGTCGCTGTAGAGACGACTTGTGGGGAGTTCGCTGAAAAGTCATCGCTAAGGTGGATTTATTCTGGGTAAAAATTCAGTGTGACCCCAGCTTTATGAGCACATTTTACTAGTTTCATTGTTATCGCGATTCGAGATGTTTTCAAGTTCAATACAGGCACTAATATACTGTACACTCCTGTATGTAGATCTAGTTGGTATAAAATTGACAAGAATGGTATACTGCTTGCAGGTACAATATACAAATACTCATATCCTAACCTCGCATGTTTTAAGTACAGAAAAACTCTAAAATGCTCAAAATTTCACTTCAGTTTGGGTTATGCTATCACAAAATATTGTTCATAACTCCATAAATATACAACCCAAGGAAACGTTTGATACACCAAAATCATCCCTATTTATTTCCTTCCACTACCCGTCCTACTAACTATACTCTACACTATATAGTCTAACACACTCAAACCTCAGGTGACTCCCTCAAGTTTTCATCAAACCGACATATTCAAGCCACATACTCGTACTTATTGCAACAATCCATTTATGGTATACAATATATTCCCAGTGAACACAATGCTTTACGATAAACTACCATTATGTATTGCTGAAGTTATCATATGCGGTATCATTTAGGGCAAAAAAAAAGACAAATACTACTTTTCTGTCAGTCGACTAATGTATAATAATAATAATAATAATAATAATAATAATAATAATAATAATAATGGTTGCCCCTCGCGTAACGATGATGGCCGGCCCAAGGGCCACCGAGGCGAGAGTTTGTTTAAGGTGTAGAAGCTGTCGCCAACACAACAACCACACCCTGAGTTAACGAGCTGCATGACCCAGTGTTTAAGGTGTAGAAGCTGTCGCCAACACAACAACCACACCCTGAGTTAACGAGCAGCATGACCCAGTGTTTAAGGTGTAGAAGCTGTCGCCAACACAACAACCACACCCTGAGTTAACGAGCAGCATGACCCAGTGTTTAAGGTGTAGAAGCTGTCGCCAACACAACAACCACACCCTGAGTTAACGAGCTGCATGACCCAGTGTTTAAGGTGTAGAAGCTGTCGCCAACACAACAACCACACCCTGAGTTAACGAGCTGCATGACCCACTGTTTAAGGTGTAGAAGCTGTCGCCAACACAACAACCACACCTTAAGTTAACGAGGTGCATGACCCAGTGTTTAAGGTGTAGGAGCTGTCGCCAACACAACAACCACACCCTAAGTTAACGAGCTGCATGACCCAGTGTCAAGGAATATTCTAGGAAGACCGGACAACTCGCCAACTGCACTGGCTAACCATTTCCCCGAACACATCCGCTAATCGATTACCATCCAGGTCCCCAATTACTGCTGGGTAGACAGAGGCAAATGACGTAAAGAAACTTGCCCATAGTTTCACCCTGGCCGGGGATCGAGCCCGGGTCCGCTCGCTTGCGAGGCGAGCATGCTGACCATTACCCCACAGCCAGGAATGTGTAACATTACCATGTTAAATATCTTAACAACATGATAAGGAAGGAAACTGCAGCGGGCCTATCAACCCAAATTGGGCAGTTCCGTTTACACCCAACCCCTATTGCTCATATATCCATCCAGCCTATATTTAAAGCTATCCAGCGTGTTCCAGTTAATGATGATGTTTGGTATCTTGTTCCACTCATCCACTACTCTATTTCCAAACCAGTGTTTACCTATCTCGCGCTTATATCTAAATTTGTTTTATTTAAAACCATTGTTACGAGTTCGCTCCTGGTTGGATATTGAGTACCTTTGTTATATCACCTTTGTTTAGCCCTGACTTTCATTTATACAACTCGATGATATCGCCCCTCACTGTACGTCTCTCGAGGGAGTGCAGATTAAGATGCTTTATCCCCCCTCCCCCCCCCCCCCGCCAAAAAAACACACACAATCCCTGAATACTGCACAAAAGAGAGTTGTGCGGACAATGATTTATTAGAAAAAACTGATCACACAAACGAACAATTTGCTAAATTGAAAATGTTAAAATTCGAGGATATTAACACCTACTGCTGTGCCCTATTTGTCGATGACTTGCTTGACAATAATTATTTCCAGTTCCGGAATAATCAGATATACAACCTAAGACACCCAGAGCTATTAAGACCACCCCCATGCGCTCCTGTCAGTCCCAGACCTCCATAAAATATCAGTGTGAAGGTGCGGAACAACTTGCCCCCACCCATCCCAGCAATGACTACGCTCCCTTCCTTTAATATCATCTCTTAATAATCTTTCTTTTTTTACGGGAATTAGTCCACCCGGGCACAGGTCGAACGACCCACAACGGGGCCTAGGGGGCGAAAAAATAAGAATAGAAAAAATTAATAATAGAAAAGAAAAAGGGTATGTTAATGTCCTCCCCGAAGATGCCGGAAAACCAGCTTTTTAAAGTGAGACAGATTGTATGAGTCTGGAAACACAGCTCTACATGTTCACTACCACACAGCTCTACATGTTCACTACCACACAGCTCTACATGTTCACTACCACACAGCTCTACGTGTTCACTACCACACAGCTCTACGTGTTCACTACCACACAGCTCTACATGTTCTCTACCACACAGCTCTACGTGTTCACTACCACACAGCTCTACATGTTCACTACAACACAGCTCTACATGTTCACTACAACACAGCTCTACATGTTCACTACCACACAGCTCTACATGTTCACTACCACACAGCTCTACATGTTCACTACCACACAGCTCTACATGTTCACTACCACACAGCTCTACATGTTCACTACCACACAGCTCTACATGTTCACTACCACACAGCTCTATATGTTCACTACCACATAGCTCTACATGTTCACTACCACACAGCTCTACGTGTTCACTACAACACAGCTCTACATGTTCACTACCACACAGCTCTACATGTTCACTACCACACAGCTCTACATGTTCACTACCACACAGCTCTACGTGTTCACTACAACACAGCTCTACATGTTCACTACCACACAGCTCTACATGTTCACTACCACACAGCTCTACATGTTCACTACCACACAGCTCTACGTGTTCACTACCACACAGCTCTACATGTTCACTACCACACAGCTCTACGTGTTCACTACCACACAGCTCTACGTGTTCACTACAACACAGCTCTACGTGTTCACTACCACACGGCTCTACGTGTTCACTACCACACAGCTCTACATGTTCACTACCACACAGCTCTACGTGTTCACTACCACACAGCTCTACATGTTCACTACAACACAGCTCTACATGTTCACTACCACACAGCTCTACATGTTCACTACCACACAGCTCTACATGTTCACTACAACACAGCTCTACATGTTCACTACAACACAGCTCTACATGTTCACTACCACACAGCTCTACATGTTCACTACAACACAGCTCTACGTGTTCACTACAACACAGCTCTTCATGTTCACTACCACACAGCTCTACATGTTCACTACAAAGCAGCTCTACGTGTTCACTACAACACAGCTCTACATGTTCACTGCAACACAGCTCTACATGTTCACTACAACACAGCTCTACATGTTCACTACAACACAGCTCTACATGTTCACTACAACACAGCTCTACATGTTCACTACCACACAGCTCTACGTGTTCACTACAACACAGCTCTACGTGTTCACTACTACACAGCTCCTAATGTTCACTACCACACAGCTCTACATGTTCACTACAACACAGCTCTACATGTTCACTACAACACAGCTCTACATGTTCACTACAACACAGCTCTACATGTTCACTACAACACAGCTCTACGTGTTCACTACAACACAGCTCTACATGTTCACTACCACACAGCTCTACATGTTCACTACCACACAGCTCTACATGTTCACTACAACACAGCTCTACATGTTCACTACAACACAGCTCTACGTGTTCACTACCACACAGCTCTACATGTTCACTACAACACAGCTCTACGTGTTCACTACCACACAGCTCTACGTGTTCACTACAACACAGCTCTACGTGTTCACTACCACACAGCTCTACGTGTTCACTACCACACAGCTCTACATGTTCACTACAACACAGCTCTACGTGTTCACTACAACACAGCTCTACATGTTCACTACAACACAGCTCTACATGTTCACTACAACACAGCTCTACATGTTCACTACAACACAGCTCTACATGTTCACTACAACACAGCTCTACATGTTCACTACAACACAGCTCTACATGTTCACTACAACACAGCTCTACATGTTCACTACCACACAGCTCTACGTGTTCACTACAACACAGCTCTACATGTTCACTACCACACAGCTCTACATGTTCACTACAACACAGCTCTACATGTTCACTACAACACAGCTCTACATGTTCACTGCAACACAGCTCTACATGTTCACTACAACACAGCTCTACATGTTCACTACAACACAGCTCTACATGTTCACTACAACACAGCTCTACATGTTCACTACAACACAGCTCTACGTGTTCACTACAACACAGCTCTACGTGTTCACTACAACACAGCTCTACATGTTCACTACCACACAGCTCTACATGTTCACTACAACACAGCTCTACATGTTCACTACAACACAGCTCTACATGTTCACTGCAACACAGCTCTACATGTTCACTACAACACAGCTCTACGTGTTCACTACAACACAGCTCTACGTGTTCACTACAACACAGCTCTACATGTTCACTGCAACACATCTCTACATGTTCACTGCAACACATCTCTACGTGTTCACTGCAACACAGCTCTACATGTTCACTGCAACACAGCTCTACATGTTCACTACAACACAGCTCTATATGTTCACTACAACACAGCTCTACATGTTCACTACAACACAGCTCTACGTGTTCACTACAACACAGCTCTACGTGTTCACTACAACACAGCTCTACGTGTTCACTACAACACAGCTCTACGTGTTCACTACAACACAGCTCTACATGTTCACTACAACACAGCTCTACATGTTCACTACAACACAGCTCTACATGTTCACTACAACACAGCTCTACATGTTCACTACAACACAGCTCTACGTGTTCACTACAACACAGCTCTACGTGTTCACTACAACACAGCTCTACATGTTCACTGTAACACATCTCTACATGTTCACTGCAACACATCTCTACGTGTTTACTGCAACACAGCTCTACATGTTCACTGCAACACAGCTCTACATGTTCACTACAACACAGCTCTACATGTTCACTACAACACAGCTCTACATGTTCACTACAACACAGCTCTACGTGTTCACTACAACACAGCTCTACGTGTTCACTACAACACAGCTCTACGTGTTCACTACAACACAGCTCTACGTGTTCACTACCACACAGCTCTACGTGTTCACTACAACACAGCTCTACGTGTTCACTACAACACAGCTCTACGTGTTCACTACAGCACAGCTCTACGTGTTCACTACAACACAGCTCTACGTGTTCACTACAACACAGCTCTACGTGTTCACTACAACACAGCTCTACATGTTCACTACAACACAGCTCTACATGTTCACTACCACACAGCTCTACATGTTCACTACAACACAGCTCTACATGTTCACTACAACACAGCTCTACATGTTCAAAACAACACAGCTCTACATGTTCACTACAACACAGCTCTACATGTTCACTACAACACAGCTCTACATGTTCACTACAACACAGCTCTACATGTTCACTACAACACAGCTCTACATGTTCACTGCAACACAGCTCTACATGTTCACTACAACACAGCTCTACATGTTCACTACAACACAGCTCTACATGTTCACTACAACACAGCTCTACATGTTCACTACAACACAGCTCTACATGTTCACTACAACACAGCTCTACATGTTCACTGCAACACAGCTCTACATGTTCACTGCAACACAGCTCTACATGTTCACTGCAACACAGCTCTACATGTTCACTGCAACACAGCACTATCAGTGTTCTATCCTGTCTGCTTTGTTAGTCTTGTATTAGTCCTGACGCTATCCACCATGTCTGCATTACATATTAACGTAAATTGGGAATAGTAATAATGTCTACATTAAAAAATAATAATAATTATAATAATAATTCCAGGAAAGCTTTTGAAGACTATTTCGAAAGTTATGATGAACTATTTATGGGGTTAACCATATAATCAGTAATTATGGAAGATGGTAATAAGATATGGTATGCGTGTTAGAAACATGGTTAACGTTTCTTAGTAAAAATGGGGAGGAAGTTTGAATAATACGATGGGTTTATTAAGGAGGCCAGCATATTATACCACTTGGATGGACAAGGAGGAGCTCCCGTCCTTGTGTCTGTTTGTTTAAATTTCCCAACTTTGTTACTGCGCAGCGAGGGGGTGTTTTCCCTCGGTGACGTATTATAACAAATGAGACTAAGGGAGACCGGCTGGTTGTGGCTCCTCATTCACCTGGCCGATAAACTAAAAGAGCTACACAGCTTAGGGTTGGTGTTGGGGTGCATTCGATTATAGAACGTGTTGATATATGATATATATTAAAATGTACCGGAGGTATGTATTGTAGATTTCAGCACCGCCACACCCAGCCTTCATCGCCCCTCTTTTGGGCCCTTAAAACGCAGGAAACACCTTCACATAGCCCCGGAGGTGCGCAACGGGGAGACGTGTTCGCCGCTCTCCGACGTATACACGTTGGGTAGGTGTATAACCTTAATTTCGAGATATTTAGAAGATAATTCGAAAGAGCCCCGCATTCATCTGCAACGCTTGAACAAAATATTTGTCGATATGATACCTTTCGATCCTGGGCGAAGAATCGAGCTGGGTTGCGCCAGACATAAAATCATATTTGAATACTGTCAAATGAGAAGTGAGGCAGAAGTATAAGAGTATTTACGAATGCGTGAAAGAAAGCAGTGGTATGAGCGGATGGCTGCAGCAGAGTAGGAAGGAGGAAAAGATGCATATAAAGAAGAAAACGAGGAAGATGAAGGAAAAGAGGAAAATGAAGAACAAAACGAAGATGATGAAAATGAAAATACACTAAATGATGATGAAGACGAAGATGGAGGAAAAGAAGAAGAAAACGAAGATGATGATGAAGATGAAAACAAAATACATGATAATGATGACGAGGATGAGGGAAAAGAAGAAGAAAACGAGGAAGATGGAGGAAAGGAGGAAAATGAAGAAGAAAACGAAGATGAAGATGAAAGCAAAATATATGATGATGACGAAGATGAGGGAAAAGAAGAAGAAAACGAAAAAGATGGAGGAAAAGAGGAAAACGAAGATGATGATGAAGATGAAAACAAAGTATATGATGATGATGACGAAGATGAGGGAAAAGAAGAAGAAAACGAGGAAGATGGAGGAAAAGAGGAAAACGAAGATGATGATGAAGATGAAAACAAAGTATATGATGATGATGACGAAGATGAGGGAAAAGAAGAAGAAAACGAAAAAGATGGAGGAAAAGAGGAAAACGAAGATGATGATGAAGATGAAAACAAAGTATATGATGATGATGACGAAGATGAGGGAAAAGAAGAAGAAAACGAGGAAGATGGAGGAAAAGAGGAAAACGAAGATGATGAAAATAAAGTTAACGATGGTGACAAAGATCAAGAAAAAGAAATTAGAGTTGAAAATGGTGAAAAAAGAGATAATGTAAATTAAAATAGGGAGAAAGGTGATAAAGAAACAGCCTGTATCTGGAAAAAGGTCAAGCGACACGTACCAAAGATGGTGGCAGTTGTCCTAATTTTATTTGGCACGGTGCTGATGGGTGCCTTCACCATTCATGACCATTATAGTAATTACTAAGCCCTGTGTCAGAGGGAAAATTATAACATACTTTATCAACACCAAGAGGATACTCGCTTCCGTGTCGTGATAAATAACGTGTTGGAAATAATTCCTCCACTGAAAGTCTTCTAATTTGAAATTCCGCCGCCTCCCTTAAGAGACTGTAGCTGGGATAACTTTGTAGTAGAGTGGTGGGATGGCCGACTAGTATGATGGCCCAGGAACCAGCTTCCATTGAAGAAAGTAGTGCAGCGCCGACTTAAGCTACAGTCCCATTAAAGTTTGCCTTCAATAAATCCACGATAGCCTTTGATCCACTGGCAATAAGTCAACGGTACGATCCGCACACTGGGAAAGGAACCATCGGCCAGGTGGCTAGTTGAGCTCAGTTGGAGAGCAGGATGACTTCACTGTACGTTTATATGGCAGCTTTAATGAGATGTGTGGACCTGTTAAAGAAGACCAAGACGAAAAATAAACGATTGTACCGTCCAGGTGATGTGTGTTTACAAAAGCGACGCAAGTACTCTAGAGTCAAATGAAATTCCCGTCGTCTATGTATTCTTATCATTATATTTATTTACTATGACATTTTTGCTCGTGTTTTGTTATTGAAATACACATTTTATTTTTTTGTATATTTTAACAATAATAATATAATAAGAATGGTGTAAATTTTATTCACCGTACCGTGGATTTGCAGACGCTCCGCATCATCCCACTTTCGACAACAAATAAGTTGTCGCTGTAGAGACGACTTGTGGGGAGTTCGCTGAAAAGTCATCGCTAAGGTGGATTTATTCTGGGTAAAAATTCAGTGTGACCCCAGCTTTATGAGCACATTTTACTAGTTTCATTGTTATCGCGATTCGAGATGTTTTCAAGTTCAATACAGGCACTAATATACTGTACACTCCTGTATGTAGATCTAGTTGGTATAAAATTGACAAGAATGGTATACTGCTTGCAGGTACAATATACAAATACTCATATCCTAACCTCGCATGTTTTAAGTACAGAAAAACTCTAAAATGCTCAAAATTTCACTTCAGTTTGGGTTATGCTATCACAAAATATTGTTCATAACTCCATAAATATACAACCCAAGGAAACGTTTGATACACCAAAATCATCCCTATTTATTTCCTTCCACTACCCGTCCTACTAACTATACTCTACACTATATAGTCTAACACACTCAAACCTCAGGTGACTCCCTCAAGTTTTCATCAAACCGACATATTCAAGCCACATACTCGTACTTATTGCAACAATCCATTTATGGTATACAATATATTCCCAGTGAACACAATGCTTTACGATAAACTACCATTATGTATTGCTGAAGTTATCATATGCGGTATCATTTAGGGCAAAAAAAAAGACAAATACTACTTTTCTGTCAGTCGACTAATGTATAATAATAATAATAATAATAATAATAATAATAATAATAATAATAATGGTTGCCCCTCGCGTAACGATGATGGCCGGCCCAAGGGCCACCGAGGCGAGAGTTTGTTTAAGGTGTAGAAGCTGTCGCCAACACAACAACCACACCCTGAGTTAACGAGCTGCATGACCCAGTGTTTAAGGTGTAGAAGCTGTCGCCAACACAACAACCACACCCTGAGTTAACGAGCAGCATGACCCAGTGTTTAAGGTGTAGAAGCTGTCGCCAACACAACAACCACACCCTGAGTTAACGAGCAGCATGACCCAGTGTTTAAGGTGTAGAAGCTGTCGCCAACACAACAACCACACCCTGAGTTAACGAGCTGCATGACCCAGTGTTTAAGGTGTAGAAGCTGTCGCCAACACAACAACCACACCCTGAGTTAACGAGCTGCATGACCCACTGTTTAAGGTGTAGAAGCTGTCGCCAACACAACAACCACACCTTAAGTTAACGAGGTGCATGACCCAGTGTTTAAGGTGTAGGAGCTGTCGCCAACACAACAACCACACCCTAAGTTAACGAGCTGCATGACCCAGTGTCAAGGAATATTCTAGGAAGACCGGACAACTCGCCAACTGCACTGGCTAACCATTTCCCCGAACACATCCGCTAATCGATTACCATCCAGGTCCCCAATTACTGCTGGGTAGACAGAGGCAAATGACGTAAAGAAACTTGCCCATAGTTTCACCCTGGCCGGGGATCGAGCCCGGGTCCGCTCGCTTGCGAGGCGAGCATGCTGACCATTACCCCACAGCCAGGAATGTGTAACATTACCATGTTAAATATCTTAACAACATGATAAGGAAGGAAACTGCAGCGGGCCTATCAACCCAAATTGGGCAGTTCCGTTTACACCCAACCCCTATTGCTCATATATCCATCCAGCCTATATTTAAAGCTATCCAGCGTGTTCCAGTTAATGATGATGTTTGGTATCTTGTTCCACTCATCCACTACTCTATTTCCAAACCAGTGTTTACCTATCTCGCGCTTATATCTAAATTTGTTTTATTTAAAACCATTGTTACGAGTTCGCTCCTGGTTGGATATTGAGTACCTTTGTTATATCACCTTTGTTTAGCCCTGACTTTCATTTATACAACTCGATGATATCGCCCCTCACTGTACGTCTCTCGAGGGAGTGCAGATTAAGATGCTTTATCCCCCTCCCCCCCCCCCCCCCCCCGCCAAAAAAACACACACAATCCCTGAATACTGCACAAAAGAGAGTTGTGCGGACAATGATTTATTAGAAAAAACTGATCACACAAACGAACAATTTGCTAAATTGAAAATGTTAAAATTCGAGGATATTAACACCTACTGCTGTGCCCTATTTGTCGATGACTTGCTTGACAATAATTATTTCCAGTTCCGGAATAATCAGATATACAACCTAAGACACCCAGAGCTATTAAGACCACCCCCATGCGCTCCTGTCAGTCCCAGACCTCCATAAAATATCAGTGTGAAGGTGCGGAACAACTTGCCCCCACCCATCCCAGCAATGACTACGCTCCCTTCCTTTAATATCATCTCTTAATAATCTTTCTTTTTTTACGGGAATTAGTCCACCCGGGCACAGGTCGAACGACCCACAACGGGGCCTAGGGGGCGAAAAAATAAGAATAGAAAAAATTAATAATAGAAAAGAAAAAGGGTATGTTAATGTCCTCCCCGAAGATGCCGGAAAACCAGCTTTTTAAAGTGAGACAGATTGTATGAGTCTGGAAACACAGCTCTACATGTTCACTACCACACAGCTCTACATGTTCACTACCACACAGCTCTACATGTTCACTACCACACAGCTCTACGTGTTCACTACCACACAGCTCTACGTGTTCACTACCACACAGCTCTACATGTTCTCTACCACACAGCTCTACGTGTTCACTACCACACAGCTCTACATGTTCACTACAACACAGCTCTACATGTTCACTACAACACAGCTCTACATGTTCACTACCACACAGCTCTACATGTTCACTACCACACAGCTCTACATGTTCACTACCACACAGCTCTACATGTTCACTACCACACAGCTCTACATGTTCACTACCACACAGCTCTATATGTTCACTACCACATAGCTCTACATGTTCACTACCACACAGCTCTACGTGTTCACTACAACACAGCTCTACATGTTCACTACCACACAGCTCTACATGTTCACTACCACACAGCTCTACATGTTCACTACCACACAGCTCTACGTGTTCACTACAACACAGCTCTACATGTTCACTACCACACAGCTCTACATGTTCACTACCACACAGCTCTACATGTTCACTACCACACAGCTCTACGTGTTCACTACCACACAGCTCTACATGTTCACTACCACACAGCTCTACGTGTTCACTACCACACAGCTCTACGTGTTCACTACCACACGGCTCTACGTGTTCACTACCACACAGCTCTACATGTTCACTACCACACAGCTCTACGTGTTCACTACCACACAGCTCTACATGTTCACTACAACACAGCTCTACATGTTCACTACCACACAGCTCTACATGTTCACTACCACACAGCTCTACATGTTCACTACAACACAGCTCTACATGTTCACTACAACACAGCTCTACATGTTCACTACCACACAGCTCTACATGTTCACTACAACACAGCTCTACGTGTTCACTACAACACAGCTCTTCATGTTCACTACCACACAGCTCTACATGTTCACTACAAAGCAGCTCTACGTGTTCACTACAACACAGCTCTACATGTTCACTGCAACACAGCTCTACATGTTCACTACAACACAGCTCTACATGTTCACTACAACACAGCTCTACATGTTCACTACCACACAGCTCTACGTGTTCACTACAACACAGCTCTACGTGTTCACTACTACACAGCTCTACATGTTCACTACCACACAGCTCTACATGTTCACTACAACACAGCTCTACATGTTCACTACAACACAGCTCTACATGTTCACTGCAACACAGCTCTACATGTTCACTACAACACAGCTCTACGTGTTCACTACAACACAGCTCTACGTGTTCACTACAACACAGCTCTACATGTTCACTGCAACACATCTCTACATGTTCACTGCAACACAGCTCTACATGTTCACTGCAACACAGCTCTACATGTTCACTGCAACACAGCTCTACATGTTCACTACAACACAGCTCTACATGTTCACTACAACACAGCTCTACATGTTCACTACAACACAGCTCTACGTGTTCACTACAACACAGCTCTACGTGTTCACTACAACACAGCTCTACGTGTTCACTACAACACAGCTCTACGTGTTCACTACAACACAGCTCTACGTGTTCACTACAACACAGCTCTACATGTTCACTGCAACACATCTCTACATGTTCACTGCAACACATCTCTACGTGTTCACTGCAACACAGCTCTACATGTTCACTGCAACACAGCTCTACATGTTCACTGCAACACAGCTCTACATGTTCACTACAACACAGCTCTACATGTTCACTACCACACAGCTCTACATGTTCACTACCACACAGCTCTACATGTTCACTACCACACAGCTCTACATGTTCACTACAACACAGCTCTACATGTTCACTACAACACAGCTCTACATGTTCACTGCAACACAGCTCTACATGTTCACTACAACACAGCTCTACGTGTTCACTACAACACAGCTCTACGTGTTCACTACAACACAGCTCTACATGTTCACTGCAACACATCTCTACATGTTCACTGCAACACATCTCTACGTGTTCACTGCAACACAGCTCTACATGTTCACTGCAACACGGCTCTACATGTTCACTACAACACAGCTCTATATGTTCACTACAACACAGCTCTACATGTTCACTACAACACAGCTCTACGTGTTCACTACAACACAGCTCTACGTGTTCACTACAACACAGCTCTACGTGTTCACTACAACACAGCTCTACGTGTTCACTACAATACAGCTCTACGTGTTCACTACAACACAGCTCTACCTGTTCACTGCAACACATCTCTACATGTTCACTGCAACACATCTCTACGTGTTCACTGCAACACAGCTCTACATGTTCACTGCAACACAGCTCTACATGTTCACTACAACACAGCTCTACATGTTCACTACAACACAGCTCTACGTGTTCACTACAACACAGCTCTACGTGTTCACTACAACACAGCTCTACGTGTTCACTACCACACAGCTCTACGTGTTCACTACCACACAGCTCTACGTGTTCACTACCACACAGCTCTACGTGTTCACTACAACACAGCTCTACATGTTCACTACAACACAGCTCTACGTGTTCACTACAGCACAGCTCTACGTGTTCACTACAACACAGCTCTACATGTTCACTACAACACAGCTCTACATGTTCACTACCACACAGCTCTACATGTTCACTACAACACAGCTCTACATGTTCACTACAACACAGCTCTACATATTCACTACAACACAGCTCTACATGTTCACTACCACACAGCTCTACGTGTTCACTACAACACAGCTCTTCATGTTCACTACCACACAGCTCTACATGTTCACTACAACGCAGCTCTACGTTTTCACTACAACACAGCTCTACATGTTCACTGCAACACAGCTCTACATGTTCACTACAACACAGCTCTACATGTTCACTACAACACAGCTCTACATGTTCACTACAACACAGCTCTACATGTTCACTACCACACAGCTCTACGTGTTCACTACAACACAGCTCTTCATGTTCACAACCACACAGCTCTACGTGTTCACTACAACACAGCTCTACATGTTCACTGCAACACATCTCTACGTGTTCACTACAACACAGCTCTACATGTTCACTGCAACACAGCTCTACATGTTCACTGCAACACATCTCTACGTGTTCACTGCAACACAGCTCTACATGTTCACTACAACACAGCTCTATATGTTCACTGCAACACAGCTCTACGTGTTCACTACAACACAGCTCTACGTGTTCACTACAACACAGCTCTACGTGTTCACTACAACACACCTCTACGTGTTTACTACAACACAGCTCTACATGTTCACTGCAACACAGCTCTATATGTTCACTACAACACAGCTCTACATGTTCACTGCAACACAGCTCTACATGTTCAAAACAACACAGCTCTACATGTTCACTACAACACAGCTCTACATGTTCACTACAACACAGCTCTACATGTTCACTACAACACAGCTCTACATGTTCACTGCAACACAGCTCTACATGTTCACTGCAACACAGCTCTACATGTTCACTACAACACAGCTCTACATGTTCACTACAACACAGCTCTACATGTTCACTACAACACAGCTCTACATGTTCACTACAACACAGCTCTACATGTTCACTACAACACAGCTCTACATGTTCACTACAACACAGCTCTACATGTTCACTACAACACAGCTCTACATGTTCACTACAACACAGCTCTACATGTTCACTACAACACAGCTCTACATGTTCACTACAACACAGCTCTACATGTTCACTACAACACAGCTCTACATGTTCACTACAACACAGCTCTACATGTTCACTACAACACAGCTCTACATGTTCACTACAACACAGCTCTACATGTTCACTACAACACAGCTCTACATGTTCACTACAACACAGCTCTACATGTTCACTGCAACACAGCTCTACATGTTCACTGCAACACAGCTCTACATGTTCACTGCAACACAGCTCTACATGTTCACTGCAACACAGCACTATCAGTGTTCTATCCTGTCTGCTTTGTTAGTCTTGTATTAGTCCTGACGCTATCCACCATGTCTGCATTACATATTAACGTAAATTGGGAATAGTAATAATGTCTACATTAAAAAATAATAATAATTATAATAATAATTCCAGGAAAGCTTTTGAAGACTATTTCGAAAGTTATGATGAACTATTTATGGGGTTAACCATATAATCAGTAATTATGGAAGATGGTAATAAGATATGGTATGCGTGTTAGAAACATGGTTAACGTTTCTTAGTAAAAATGGGGAGGAAGTTTGAATAATACGATGGGTTTATTAAGGAGGCCAGCATATTATACCACTTGGATGGACAAGGAGGAGCTCCCGTCCTTGTGTCTGTTTGTTTAAATTTCCCAACTTTGTTACTGCGCAGCGAGGGGGTGTTTTCCCTCGGTGACGTATTATAACAAATGAGACTAAGGGAGACCGGCTGGTTGTGGCTCCTCATTCACCTGGCCGATAAACTAAAAGAGCTACACAGCTTAGGGTTGGTGTTGGGGTGCATTCGATTATAGAACGTGTTGATATATGATATATATTAAAATGTACCGGAGGTATGTATTGTAGATTTCAGCACCGCCACACCCAGCCTTCATCGCCCCTCTTTTGGGCCCTTAAAACGCAGGAAACACCTTCACATAGCCCCGGAGGTGCGCAACGGGGAGACGTGTTCGCCGCTCTCCGACGTATACACGTTGGGTAGGTGTATAACCTTAATTTCGAGATATTTAGAAGATAATTCGAAAGAGCCCCGCATTCATCTGCAACGCTTGAACAAAATATTTGTCGATATGATACCTTTCGATCCTGGGCGAAGAATCGAGCTGGGTTGCGCCAGACATAAAATCATATTTGAATACTGTCAAATGAGAAGTGAGGCAGAAGTATAAGAGTATTTACGAATGCGTGAAAGAAAGCAGTGGTATGAGCGGATGGCTGCAGCAGAGTAGGAAGGAGGAAAAGATGCATATAAAGAAGAAAACGAGGAAGATGAAGGAAAAGAGGAAAATGAAGAACAAAACGAAGATGATGAAAATGAAAATACACTAAATGATGATGAAGACGAAGATGGAGGAAAAGAAGAAGAAAACGAAGATGATGATGAAGATGAAAACAAAATACATGATAATGATGACGAGGATGAGGGAAAAGAAGAAGAAAACGAGGAAGATGGAGGAAAGGAGGAAAATGAAGAAGAAAACGAAGATGAAGATGAAAGCAAAATATATGATGATGACGAAGATGAGGGAAAAGAAGAAGAAAACGAGGAAGATGGAGGAAAAGAGGAAAACGAAGATGATGATGAAGATGAAAACAAAGTATATGATGATGATGACGAAGATGAGGGAAAAGAAGAAGAAAACGAGGAAGATGGAGGAAAAGAGGAAAACGAAGATGATGATGAAGATGAAAACAAAGTATATGATGATGATGACGAAGATGAGGGAAAAGAAGAAGAAAACGAGGAAGATGGAGGAAAAGAGGAAAACGAAGATGATGAAAATAAAGTTAACGATGGTGACAAAGATCAAGAAAAAGAAATTAAAGTTGAAAATGGTGAAAAAAGAGATAATGTAAATTAAAATAGGGAGAAAGGTGATAAAGAAACAGCCTGTATCTGGATAAAGGTCAAGCGACACGTACCAAAGATGGTGGCAGTTGTCCTAATTTTATTTGGCACGGTGCTGATGGGTGCCTTCACCATTCATGACCATTATAGTAATTACTAAGCCCTGTGTCAGATGGAAAATGTTAACATACTTTATCAACACCAAGAGGATACTCGCTTCCGTGTCGTGATAAATAACGTGTTGGAAATAATTCCTCCACTGAAAGTCTTCTAATTTGAAATTCCGCCGCCTCCCTTAAGAGACTGTAGCTGGGATAACTTTGTAGTAGAGTGGTGGGATGGCCGACTAGTATGATGGCCCAGGAACCAGCTTCCATTCAAGAAAGTAGTGCAGCGCCGACTTAAGCTACAGTCCCATTAAAGTTTGCCTTCAATAAATCCACAATAGCCTTTGATCCACTGGCAATAAGTCAACGGTACGATCCGCACGCTGGGAAAGGAACCATCGGCCAGGCGGCTAGTTGAGCTCGGTTGGAGAGCAGGATGACTTCACTGTACGTTTATATGGCAGCTTTAATGAGATGTGTGGACCTGTTAAAGAAGACCAAGACGAAAAATAAACGATTGTACCGTCCAGGTGATGTGTGTTTACAAAAGCGACGCAAGTACTCTAGAGTCAAATGAAATTCCCGTCGTCTATGTATTCTTATCATATTTTTATTTACTATGACATTTTTGCTCTTGTTTTGTTATTGAAATACACATTTTATTTTTTTGTATATTTTAACAATAATAATATAATAAGAATGGTGTAAATTTTATTCACCGTACCGTGGATTTGCAGACGCTCCGCATCATCCCACTTTCGACAACAAATAAGTTGTCGCTGTAGAGACGACTTGTGGGGAGTTCGCTGAAAAGTCATCGCTAAGGTGGATTTATTCTGGGTAAAAACTCAGTGTGACCCCAGCTTTATGAGCACATTTTACTAGTTTCATTGTTATCGCGATTCGAGATGTTTTCAAGTTCAATACAGGCACTAATATACTGTACACTCCTGTATGTAGATCTAGTTGGTATAAAATTGACATTAATGGTGTACTGCTTGCAGGTACAATATACAAATACTCATATCCTAACCTCGCATGTTTTAAGTACAGAAAAACTCTAAAATGCTCAAAATTTCACTTCAGTTTGGGTTATGCTATCACAAAATATTGTTCATAACTCCATAAATATACAACCCAAGGAAACGTTTGATACACCAAAATCATCCCTATTTATTTCCTTCCACAACCCGTCCTACTAACTATTAGGGTGTGTCAATTTAGGGGGTGAACTGGCTAAATTGAAAATCGAGTAATTTGGTAGCAATTTATTGTAGTCTTTAAGCATGCAAAACAATATTCTGGCATAAATTTTTTTTTATAATAAGTCCTACCTACATCAAATGGATTTTTAAATGTACATATTTGTGAATTTATAACATAACCAGCGTTTGCACACATGTTACTGTTTCAAGTTTCAAATTATTATATTTTATTATCCGTAGTCTATTTGAAAATAACCAATGCCTTCATACTCCCTTTGCTTTGGTTTCTTGTCATCAGTAGTCTGCTTGCTATTTGTGCTTTGATGTAACCTTCTCGCCTCTCGTGGCTGTAAACATGGCCCGCTGCTTCTGTGACCATTTTCACACATCTCTCCACACTTTGAGTGTGGGAAGGCCACTTCGGCACCTGCATTGGAGTCTCTTTAAGGTTTCTCAATTCTTGGCTAGTTAGACTTGTTGTCAATGGTGGCTCTAAGACTTCCAAACTCAAGTCAACCAATTCTGACAATTTGGTGGCATTGACGTTTATTGGGGGAACTTTTCTTAAATGAAACGAACAGTCTCCCAACTGGTCGTCATCTATTAGCGTTCCTCTAATCTTTAGAATGACTTCTACAGCCTCGGTTCGGAGATTGGTACATTGACTGCAAAGCATTGCTTGCAAAACTGCTTCTGATCGAGCATACCAAGCGGACCTTCTTGCCACAGGTAACACGATGTCCCTCACTACCTTCCTCTGTGTTCTTACTAGCTGCAATTGAAACAAAAGGTGATTGGGCCCATCCACCCACATAGGATTAAGTTTCACACTAAACCACTGGGGAAGATAAACTCCAATAATAAATTCAACAATTAACCTCAAATTCTTCAGCACTTTGCCCTTCAATTCGTGTTTGGAAATCCAAATCCTGCAGAAACGAAGAGCTGTAGTTAACCAACGGCTGTGACTGACAGGTCCAATCTCCAAGAGAGCCAATGACTGAGGCACTTCTCCTGATCTTATTGCTTGGGCAATACGATAAGCATAGGATTGATCTGTGCTGAGATCTTTGATGACTCCTTCAGACAACGCCGGAAGGGGAGGGCCAACTTCGACCTTTGGAAAGGTTGTATTTATTTCTAGTTGTGTTGCTTCATCCAGCATGATGCCAAGGGGACCTGACCACTTGTTGTTGCTCTTTGTAGGACCATCAAGTTCCTGGATGAGATGACGAAGAGGTAGCTCGCCTGTATGTAAATCACATACAATCCAAACAAGTCTTCTTCCTAGTTTTTTCTCTAAATGCGTCATTACACCCCCCTGCCATCCGGTGTTCACTGCAGTTGAATCTCCACCAACAGCCTGCAGTGAACTGCCAAGTCCTCTCTCCTGAACCCAACATAAAATATGATCAGCAATGACCTCTGCATGTTTCTTCCCTTCTACTTCAGTTTCGGGAGCAAAGTGAAACAAAAACCGACCACCAGGCTCAGAACAGACAGAGTAGTGTTCTTCTTTGATGAGACCTGGAAACTTTCTGTTCACTCCCTCTACTTCTAGCAAAACTTTTGTGTCATCTATTCTTCCATCAAACAAAAGACAGGAGAGCCCTCCCTCGCTTAAATCTTTTTCATGCTGATCAGATATTTCCTTCATTATTTTTTCTTGTGCTCTTCTAATTTTATTATGATCTATCACCAAAGATACATCCTCTCGGCTGATGAGGCCTGCATCTATCCAAGCGGCAGTTGCAATTTCTGCAGCCTCACGAAGTCCAGCATGGTGGCGAATACTAGCTAAAGCAATGTTTGAAATATTTCTTGTGTTGTATTTCATTTTCTTTGGTAAAGGTTCAGATGGCTCTTTGGAACTATCATCTGATGTTGCTTCCTGTTCATCAGAAGAACTATCAAAGAAGTGATAAACATCTTGACACAGCTCTTCCTCTCTTTGGATGGCTTCTTCACTCTTCATTTTCTTCTTTTGTTCCCTCTCTCGGATTTGTTCTCTCTTCTTGGCATTAGCAATCTGCTTCTTTGTTTCTGAATAATCTATTGAACCCATTTGCATACTTCCTTGGCCTTCTGCCTTTGTCCTCTGTGCCTTTATAAATTCAAGCTCTAAAACAGGGATCTTCTTTTCACGAGGACAACCACAATCAATGTGGGAATTATTTTCTCTCTTACCTGAGTGAGAACAGTTGGATTCAGAACATAATTGTATGAAGCACTTGCAGGTCAAAATGTCAAACAGAGTATCAAGTGTGTGCAGAAATTCATTTTTCCTGGCCAAGTTTCCTTTACCAAGTGATGTTTCAACTGCTTTGTGCCATAATTTCGTTAGTTTTAGCTCAATAATTCGACACTGATTAATCACAGGTGGTTTGAATAGTGCATTAGCTTTTGTCCATTGATGCAGAAGAGGGACTATCATGTCATTTATGAGTTCTTTATTTGTATAGTTCCTTCTGTCCTTTGCATTTTTTTCTCGAAGGAGTAACCCTAATCTTAGCATGTCTCTCACTGTTGGAAGTTCTGATACAGGAAGCTCCTTCCCTTTACCAACTAGCAGGCTCAAGTGGGTTGACAACTGACTTCTTGTCTTCAATTTTGACATCTTCACACTATCTGACAAATAGAAAAATATTTCAATGTTTCATAATTCAATTGTTGTTTCAAAAAATATCAATTTGTTTATCAAAAATGCTGTAACAGAAATAACATAATAATTTCTTAGAACATAATGTTTTACACAATGATATAAGTAACTGCGACAATCAATATGCCCTACTTACAATAATTAAAATGTAGAATTCGTCTGGTAGAGTAGGTGCAAGTGCAATGAGAGCAAACCACCGTCTATGATATCTAGAAGGAGAGTGAGCCGGGCGCCTTATCCTCACGCTTGGTACAAGTCAAAACAAGAATTAAACTGTCCCACACGGAGAGCCTGTTCATGTTCATGTTCTGACATGCATATTGTACACAAGCTATAGAACCATAAAATACTCCATAATCCATATGCTTACATGAGATTAGTTAATATCAAGTGAATAATTCAAATCAAGTCTCATTAATTTGTTGAAATACTGATATTTGAAACTTTAAGGTATAATTGATGTAGGTGAGGGTTATTTCAATTCATTTTTGTTTGCTAATCTCAAGTTTAGACATAAAGAGGCACAATATTTTGACTACCAAATTTGATTTTCAACATGTTGACAAAATTGACACACCCTACTAGCTATACTGTACACTATATAGTCTAACACACTCAAACCTCAGGTGACTCCCTCAAGTTTTCATCAAACCGACATATTCAAGCCACATACTCGTACTTATTGCAACAATCCATTTATGGTATACAATATATTCCCAGTGAACACAATGCTTTACGATAAACTACCATTATGTATTGCTGAAGTTATCATATGCGGTATCATTTAGGGCAAAAAAAAAGACAAATACTACTTTCCTGTCAGTCGACTAATGTATAATAATAATAATAATAATAATAATAATAATAATAATAATAATAATAATGGTTGCCCCTCGCGTAACGATGATGGCCGGCCCAAGGGCCACCGAGGCGAGAGTTTGTTTAAGGTGTAGAAGCTGTCGCCAACACAACAACCACACCCTGAGTTAACGAGCTGCATGACCCAGTGTTTAAGGTGTAGAAGCTGTCGCCAACACAACAACCACACCCTGAGTTAAGGAGCTGTATGACCCAGTGTTTAAGGTGTAGAAGCTGTCGCCAACACAACAACCACACCCTGAGTTAACGAGCAGCATGACCCAATGTTTAAGGTGTAGAAGCTGTCGCCAACACAACAACTACACCCTAAGTTAACGAGCTGCATGACCCAGTGTTTAAGGTGTAGAAGCTGTCGCCAACACAACAACCATACCCTGAGTTAACGAGCAGCATGACCCAGTGTTTAAGGTGTAGAAGCTGTCGCCAACACAACAACCACACGCTCAGTTAACGAGCTGCATGACCCAGTGTTTAAGGTGTAGAAGCTGTCGCCAACACAACAACTACACCCTAAGTTAACGAGCAGCATGACCCAGAGCTTAAGGTGTAGAAGCTGTCGCCAACACAACACCCACACCCTGAGTTAAAGAGCTGCATGACCCAGTGTTTAACATGTAGAAGCTGTCGCCAACACAACAACCACACCCTAAGTTAACGAGCTGCATGACCCAGTGTTTAAGGTGTAGAAGCTGTCGCCAACACAACAACCACACCCTGAGTTAACGAGCTGCATGACCCAGTGTTAAGGTGTAGAAGCTGTCGCCAACACAGCAACCACACCCTAAGTTGACGAGCTGCTTGACCCAGTGTTTAAGGTGTAGAAGCTGTCGCCAACACAACAACCACACCCTGAGTTAACGAGCTGCATGACCCAGTGTTTAAGGTGTAGGAGCTGTCGCCAACACAGCAACCACACCCTGAGTTAACGAGCTGCATGACCCATTGTTTAAGGTGTAGAAGCTGTCGCCAACACAGCAACCACACCCTAAGTTAACGAGCTGCATGACCCAGTGTTTAAGGTGTAGAAGCTGTCGCCAACACAACAACCACACCCTAAGTTAACGAGCTGCTTGACCCAGTGTTTAAGATGTAGAAGCTGTCGCCAACACAACAACCACACCCTGAGTTAACGAGCTGCATGACCCAGTGTTTAAGGTGTAGAAGCTGTCGCCAACACAACAACCACACCCTGAGATAACGAGCTGCATGACACATTATTTAAGGTGTAGAAGCTGTCGCCAACACAGCAACCACACCCTAAGTTAACGACCTGCATGACCCTGTGTTTAAGGTGTAGGAGCTGTCGCCAACACAGCAACCACACCCTGAGTTAAAGAGCTGCATGACCCAGTGTTTAACATTTAGAAGCTGTCGCCAACACAACAACCACACCCTGAGTTAACGAGCTGCATGACCCAGTGTTTAAGGTGTAGAAGCTGTCGCCAACACAGCAACCACACCCTAAGTTAACGAGCTGCTTGACCCAGTGTTTAAGGTGTAGAAGCTGTCGCCAACAAAACAACCACACCCGAGTTAACGAGCTGCATGACCCAGTGTTTAAGGTGTAGAAGCTGTCGCCAACACAGCAACCACACCCTAAGTTAACGAGCTGCTTGACCCAGTGTTTAAGGTGTAGGAGCTGTCGCCAACACAGCAACCACACCCTGAGTTAACGAGCTGCATGACCCAGTGTTTAAGGTGTAGAAGCTGTCGCCAACACAGCAACCACACCCTAAGTTAACGAGCTGCTTGACCCAGTGTTTAAGATGTAGAAGCTGTCGCCATCACAACAACCACACCCTGAGTTAACGAGCTGCATGAACCAGTGTTTAAGGTGTAGAAGCTGTCGCCAACACAACAACCACACCCTGAGTTAACGAGCTGCATGACACATTGTTTAAGGTGTAGAAGCTGTCGCCAACACAGCAACCACACCCTAAGTTAACGAGCTGCATGACCCTGTGTTTAAGGTGTTGGAGCTGTCGCCAACACAGCAACCACACCCTGAGTTAAAGAGCTGCATGACCCAGTGTTTAAGGTGTAGAAGCTGTCGCCAACACAACAACCACACACCTGAGTTAAAGAGCTGCATGACCCAGTGTTTAAGATGTAGAAGCTGTCGCCAACACAACAACCACACCCTAAGTTAACGAGCTGCATGACCCAGTGTTTAAGGTGTAGGAGCTGTCGCCAACACAACAACCACACCCTGAGTTAACGAGCTGCATGACCCAGTGTCAAGGAATATTCTAGGAAGACCGGACAACTCGCTAACTGCACTGGCTAACCATTACCCCGAACACATCCGCTAATCGATTACCATCCAGGTCCCCAATTACTGCTGGGTAGACAGAGGCAAATGACGTAAAGAAACTTGCCCATAGTTTCACCCTGGCCGGGGATCGAGCCCGGGTCCGCTCGCTTGCGAGGCGAGCATGCTGACCATTACCCACAGCCAGGAATATGTAACATTTCCATGTTAAATATCTTAACAACATGATAAAGAAGGAAACTGCAGCGGGCCTATTAACCCAAATTGGGCAGTTCCGTTTACACCCAACCCCTGTTGCTCATATATCCATCCAGCCTATATTTAAAGCTATCCAGCGTGTTCCAGTTAATGATGATGTTTGGTATCTTGTTCCACTCATCCACTACTCTATTTCCAAACCAGTGTTTACCTATCTCGCGCTTACATCTAAATTTGTCTTATTTAAAACCATTGTTACGAGTTCGCTCCTGGTTGGATATTGAGTACCTTTGTTATATCACCTTTGTTTAGCCCTGACTTTCATTTATACAACTCGATGATATCGCCCCTCACTGTACGTCTCTCGAGGGAGTGCAGATTAAGATGCTTTAGCCCACCCCCCCCCCCCCCCCCCCCCCCCCGCCAAAAAAACACACACAATCCCTGAATACTGCACAAAAGAGAGGTGTGCGGACAATGATTTATTAGAAAAAACTGATCACACAAACGAACAATTTGCTAAATTGAAAATGTTAAAATTCGAGGATATTAACACCTACTGCTGTGCCCTATTTGTCGATGACTTGCTTAACAATAATTATTTCCAGTTCCGGAATAATCAGATATACAACCTATGACACCCAGAGCTATTAAGACCACCCCCATGCGCTCCTGTCAGTCCCAGACCTCCATAAAATATCAGTGTGAAGGTGCGGAACAACTTGCCCCCACCCATCCCAGCAATGACTACGCTCCCTTCCTTTAATATCATCTCTTAATAATCTTTCTTTTTTTACGGGAATTAGTCCACCCGGGCACAGGTCGAACGACCCACAACGGGGCCTAGGGGGCGAAAAAATAAGAATAGAAAGAAATTAAAAATAGAAAAGAAAAAGGGTATGTTAATGTCCTCCCCGAAGATGCCGGAAAACCAGCTTTTTAAAGTGAGACAGATTGTATGAGTCTGGAAACACAGAAGAAGGCAGAGCATTCCTGCTTTAACTGTACCTCTAAAACCGTTTTATCGGAAATTATCGACAGAAATTAACATTACAATAAATATATTTGCCTACTAGACGTGATACTGACAGCTCTGTCCTCTTCTTCCACCTTAATACAATCCGTGTTGTATTGCTTCCTTCCCTTATCATATTTATGTAGATCAATTCCACCGTAAATTATGTATATACTTATAATATAATGTAAACAAATATATAAATAAATAAAATATATAAATATCGAAGTGGTAACATTCTGACATGTTCTTTTACCACCAGGCTATTGTACTATTCCAGATGATGCTAAATGTTACATAATACTTCCTTGAGATAAATGTACAGTATATATCAGGTGCCTACAAGAGAGCTCAGGTTCTCAACTGGCTCAGCCATGTTAATATTGTTGTTATCGACTCTGTATCTGTGTTCTGGCTATGTTAACTGTTTTAATATGGATATATCAATACCAACCCCATACCACCCCCCCTCCCAACCCCCTACCTCCCCCACCAACCCCCTACCTCCCTCACCAACCCCCTACCTCCCCTACCAACCCTCCTTCCACCACCAACCCCCTACCTCCCCCACCAACCCCCTACCTCCTCCACCAATCCCCTACCTCCCCCACCAACCCCCTACCTCCCCCACCAACCCTCCTGCCACCACCACCCCCTCCCCCTACCAAACCCCCCTAACCGCCCCCACCAACCCCCTTTAACCACCCCTCCCCCTAACCACCCCTTCCCCTAACCACCCCTTCCCCTAACCACCCCCACCAACCCCCCCCTTATAGTTCTGAAGTCTAGGACCGATTGAGTCTACTGTGCTTTGTCCCGTTAAGGCGGTGTGGGGGTGGTGGTGGTGGCAGCTATGAGGTGGGCACAGGTAGGTGGGCACGACAACCTTGTGTGAGGGACCAAGTTAGGAAGGCGGTAGTGGAGCGTTTATCTGTCCAAGGCTTCCTGCTACCACCCCTCACCACCACCCCTCGCCACCACCCCTCACCACCCCTCACTATCACCCCTCACCACCACCTACCACCCCCTACTAGTTACTACCCATGTTAATATTGTTATTATTATCCACTCTCTATCTGTGTTCTTCTGCCTAAATAAACTGTTTCAATATCAATTCAATACCACCCATCACCACCAGCTACCACCCATCACCACCCCTCGCTACTGTACAACTGTTGCTTGCCTACCACCTCTCTCTATCTCTCTCTCTCTCTCATTGACCTTTATTTAACCAACTTTTTATTTGTTCCATTTATTGGGCACCCCCCTACATCCTTGTGTAAGGTGAAGCGCAGAAGCGTTTACAGCGCCCAACAGGGAAGCATGCTAAGTTCATGCTTGCCTTTATGACTCATGAGTTAAGGGCGTAGAAGCCTGAAGAGTCAATGGTTTATGTCATCAAGTTATTGGAAGCTCCAACAACTCCCTGAATACGAATTCACCACTTTCGACTTACAGCAGGTACCTACTGTACTGCCAGGTGAACAGGGGACTAGGAAGAGTGTCCAAACAACTTCCCCCGGCCCGGGAATCGAACCCGTGACATCTTGCTTGCGAGGCAAGAACGGTACCGCTCTACCACCAGCTCCCCCTGTTACCAACCTCTCGTTCGTGTTGAAAGTGACCTCTGACCTTTTGTTTATATAGGTCACGTAACCCCCCCTTGTTGACACAGTGACCTGGCGGGGGTGAGAGTTGTGTTGGTAGTAGTTGTAATAGGTTTTATTAGTTGGTGGTGGTGATAGTAGTAGTGGTAATAATTATAGCAGTGATAGTTGTAGTAGCAGTAGTAGTAGAAATCCTGTGGTAAAGTAGTAGAAGTAGAAGTATTAGTAGTAGTGCCAGTAGACCTCCTCTATCTCCTGTCTCCCTCACATGCTGTCACACGAGAGAGAGAGAGAGAGAGAGAGAGAGAGAGAGAGAGAGAGAGAGTAGTGGCCAGATATGTCCGTTTCCTCTACTTACCAAACCAGGTTACACAAGGTTGCATACATGTGGGCGGATGAAGGGAGGGTGGGCTGGTGAGTGGGTGCGGGGAGGGTGGGCTGGTGAGTGGGTGGGGGGAGGGTGGGCTGGTGAGTGGGTGGGGGGAGGGGTAGGTGAGCTGGTGAGTGGGTGGAGAAAGTGGAGGGTGGGTTGGAAGGTGGGCTGGTGGGTCGGCGGTACCTCGGTGGTATTGTGTTACAAGTTAGGATGTGGGCGATACAGGTGGGGTACTGGGTGGGGTTGATGGGTGAATAGATGACCTGGTAAGTACGTGGGTGGGCTACAATGGACTCACTCCCCACAACTCCCACGTGTCCCCCCTCCCCTCACGTGTCCCCCCCTTCCCCCCACGTGACCCCCCCTTCCCCCCACGTGACCCCCTCCCCCCACGTGTCCTCCCTCCCCTCCACGTGACCCCCTCCCCTCACGTGTCCCCCCTCCCCTCACGTGTCCCCCCCCTCCCCTCACGTGTCCCCCCCCTCCCCTCACGTGTCCCCCCCTCCCCCCACGTGTCCTCCCCTCCCCCCCACGTGACCCCCTCCCCTCACGTGTCCCCCCTCCCCTCACGTGTCCCCCCTCCCCTCACGTGTCCCCCCTCCCCCCACGTGTCCCCCCTCCCCCCACGTGTCCTCCCTCCCCCCCACGTGACCCCCTCCCCCCCCACGTGTCGCCCCTCTCCCTCCCCTTCTATAGGTACTCGCTTGACCAGGTTCCTTTAGACTAGGCTTCCTGTTTACATCTCTCTCTCTCTCTCTCTCTCTCTCTCTCTATCTATCTATTTATGTTTGTCTATCTATCTCTGTCTCTAACCTATTTATCTATCGATCTATCTATCTATATTTGGGCATTAATTCTTATCTACCACTGACTAGACAGAGGGAGGAGGGGTTAATCTGAGGTGCACCTGTCTATCTATCAGTCCGCCCGTCCTTCTGTCTGTCTATCTATCAGTCCGCCCGTCCTTCTATCTAACCGTCAGTCTGCCTGTCTCTCCGTCCGTCCTTCTGTCTATCTATCTATCAGTCCGCCCGTCCTTCTATCTAACCGTCAGTCTGCCTGTATAATTGTCCGTCCGTCTGTCCTACATATATCTATCCGTCCTTCTGTCTGTCCGTCCGTCCGTCAGAAGCAGGTTTGTCACCATTAATACAGGTGGGTAGTGGAGGGGGGGGGGGTGTACAATGGTCTTGTTTATGTCCAGTCTTGAAGTTGTTTACATTGTGTTGTCAAGATGTTTACTGCATTGTGTTATGGTGTTGATATCGTTGTTAATGTTGTTGTTGTTGTTATTGTTTTTATTGTTATTATTATTGTTATTGTTATTATTATTGTTGTTATTATTGTTGTTATTGTTATTATTATTACTATTACCGGTATTAATTATATATATATTTCCTTTATTACAGGTAGGTGTGTGTGCAGTTTATAGCGGGGCCACATGTGTTACCAGGTGAGCTGTGTTGATGGTTGTAGTTCTTACAGTCTCCACCAGGGGTAAGTGACGTCAGGGCTGTGTTGATGGTTGTAGTTCTTACAGTCTCCACCAGGGGTAAGTGACGTCAGGGCTGTGTTGATGGTTGTAGTTCTTACAGTCTCCACCAGGGGTAAGTGACGTCAGGGCTGTGTTGATGGTTGTAGCTCTTACAGTCTCCACCAGGGGTAAGTGACGTCAGGGCTGTGTTGATGGTTGTAGTTCTTACAGTCTCCACCAGAGGTAAGTGACGTCAGGGCTGTGTTGATGGTTGTAGTTCTTACAGTCTCCACCAGGGGTAAGTGACGTCAGGGATCAGCTGTTTGACGGCCTGTGTTGATGTTAATTCTGGCTAGGGTTTGTTTTGAGTCCCAGTACTGCTGTATGGAGAGGGAAATACAGATTAATTTGCTTTATTTATTTAGTTATTTATTTAGTTAGTTATTATGTCTTTACAATCTATATGTTATTATTGTCTTGTATTTTTTTATTTACACTACGGATGTTTATTGGGTATATGTTGTATATATTAAGAGTGGTGAGATTAGTTATGCTAGTAACTTACACGCCCTCCTCCTTCCTCTTCCTCCTTCTCCACCCCCTCCTCCTTCCTCTTCCTCCTTCTCCACACCCTCCTCCTTCCTCTTCCTCCTTCTCCACACCCTCCTCCTTCCTCTTCCTCCTTCTCCACGCCCTCCTCCTTCCTCTTCCTCCTTCTCCACACCCTCCTCCTTCCTCTTCCTCCTTCACACCCTCCTCCTTCCTCTTCCTCCTTCCCCACACCCTTCTTCCTCTTCCTCCTTCCCCACACCCTTCTTCCTCTTCCTCCTTCCCCCACACCCTCCTTCCTCTTCCTCCTTCCCCCACACCCTTCTTCCTCT
This sequence comes from Homarus gammarus, assembly GCA_958450375.1. Classification (NCBI taxonomy): domain Eukaryota; kingdom Metazoa; phylum Arthropoda; class Malacostraca; order Decapoda; family Nephropidae; genus Homarus; species Homarus gammarus. Next base: position 120,804 of record CAUDMG010000658.1, on the reverse strand, counting down.
TCCTCCTTCCCCACACCCTTCTTCCTCTTCCTCCTTCCCCACACCCTTCTTCCTCTTCCTCCTTCCCCCACACCCTTCTTCCTCTTCCTCCTTCCCCCACACCCTTCTTCCTCTTCCTCCTTCCCCCACACCCTTCTTCCTCTTCCTCCTTCCCCCACACCCTCCTTCCTCTTCCTCCTTCCCCACACCCTCCTCCTTCCTCCTTCCACACATCCCTCTTCTTCCGCCTTCCACACATCCCTCTTCTTCCTCTTCCTCCTTCCCCACACCCTTCTTCCTCTTCCTCCTTCCCCCACACCCTTCTTCCTCTTCCTCCTTCCCCCACACCCTTCTTCCTCTTCCCCCTTCTCCACACCCTCCTCCTTCCTCTTCCTCCTTCCCCACACCCTTCTTCATCTTCCTCCTTCCCCACACCCTCCTCCTTCCTCCTTCCCCCACACCCTTCTTCATCTTCCTCCTTCCCCACACCCTTCTTCATCTTCCTCCTTCCCCACACCCTCCTCCTTCCTCCACACCCTTCTTCCTCTTCCTCCTTCCCCACACCCTCCTCCTTCCCCCACACCCTTCTTCCTCTTCCTCCTTCCCCACACCCTCCTCCTTCCTCCTTCCACACATCCCTCTTCTTCCGCCTTCCACACATCCCTCTTCTTCCTCTTCCTCCTTCCCCACACCCTCCTCCTTCCCCCACACCCTTCTTCCTCTTCCTCCTTCCCCCACACCCTTCTTCCTCTTCCTCCTTCCCCACACCCTCCTCCTTCCTCCTTCCACACATCCCTCTTCTTCCGCCTTCCACACATCCCTCTTCTTCCTCTTCCTCCTTCCCCACACCCTCCTCCTTCCCCCACACCCTTCTTCCTCTTCCTCCTTCCCCCACACCCTTCTTCCTCTTCCTCCTTCCACACATCCCTCTTCTTCCTCCTTCCACACATCCCTCTTCTTCCTCCTTCCACACATCCTCTTCTTCCTCTTCCTCCTTCCTCATACCGTCCCCCTCTCCTCTGCCGTGTGCCGCAATGTAGTAAGGTGGGGGTGGGGGGTTGGCTGTAGGCAGTAGTGAGGCTTGCCACTGCTGCTGCTACGAGAGTCTTACTGTGTGTGTGTGTGTGTGTGTGTGTGTGTGTGAGTGAGTGATAATAATTAACGGTTTATTGAAAGAGCATAGCGGCCGGAAGGCTGAAATTATATAGTTACATAATTGGGGAATGGGTTACTTAGGTGGCAAATAATATACAAGTAACATAAGTGATGCAAATATGATATATAATAACTAGGTGGGGAGAAGGTCATACTGCAGGGCATTTCAACATAGTGACAGTGTAAGAAGTAGGATTTACTGGGAGTGAATACACTGGTTGATTAATTATGAGTTGTGGATAATTTTTGCAATGGTTGGGACTGGGCTGCTCTTATAGCGATCAGTACGTGCTCGTATGGGTTGAATGCGGTTGTGGTGTCGAACAGCAATACGCGGACGAGGGATCTCGGGTGGAAGCAGAAGCCGATGTCGAGGATGGTGTAGAAGCTTCTCACCAAATATGCAGATGAGGTCGTGGTGATGGTCAGAGAGAGCCGAGAAGGTCAGTGTGTTAAGCGCTTCTTGACATGTGGAGTAGGAAGGGGAGAGAATAATCTTGCACGCCCTCTTCTGCACTTTTTCTAGGTGTTTACGTTGTGTGGAATTTAGAGAAGAAGACCAGGTGGGGGAGGCATAGGTGAGCTTGGGAAGTATGAATGTTGAGTATACACTGAGGAGCTCGGGAGCAGGAACTCCGAGGGACTTGAGTCGGCGGAGGAGGTGGAGACGGAAACTGGAGGATTTGACAACTGTACTGACGTGTGTTTTCCAATTTAGTTTATCTATAGTGACGCCGAGGAGCTTAGTGGAGCCCACAACCTGGAGTGTGTTGGAGCCTATAATAATGGAGGGAGGTGGGACAAGGTCGGAGGAGAGGCTGATGTTCATAACCATGGTCTTGGTATGGTTGATGGTGACATGGTTGTTGGTGGCCCAATGTTGGAGACTGTTCAGTATATCCTGGAGGGCGGTGTAGTCGGGAGCCGAGTTGTTGACACTGATCCCAATGGTGGAGTCGTCGACATATTTCCAGCGAGCAGAGGTTTCTCTTAGGGCATCATTAATAATCATGAGGAAGTAGAGAGGTCCCATCTTGGTGCCTTGGGGGACGCCACAGGTGAGTGACTGAAAATTGGAGACAGACCTCGGAAGCGTACAGCTTGGCGTCGGTCACAAAGGAAGTCTGTAAGCCATGGAATAAAACTTCTCTGAAACACGAGGTCGATAGCTTTGTTGATGATTGTATTGTGGTCGAGTACTGAAGGTCGACTACTATAGGTCGACTGCCTCGGTGAAGTCAATGAAGGCGACAGCCACAGATGTCTTTCATTTTTCCTGATGGCGGTATATGATGGCTGTTTGTGTGTCAGTCTATGTTTTTGTGTGGAAGAGTTGTTTGTGTTTGAGGGAAGAGACAAACACACAGACAGAAATATAAATAGAGAGAAGGAGAGATAGATACAGCCCCCCCCCCCCCCTGGTAGTCACACGTGTAGTAAGGGTTGTTTCCGGGCAGGTCATTCAGTATGCAAATCGTTGTGTCATCAAAGCTGTGAGGGAGAGGAAGAGGATGGAGGGGGGGGGGGGGAGGGTACGATCACTGGTTCGCGATATTGTAGGGTCTCTCTCTCTCTCTCTCTCTCTCTCTCTCTCTCTCTCTCTCCTCCTCCTCCTCCTCCTCCTCCTCCTCCTCCTCCTCCTCCTCCTTCAACAGTCGTTCTCTCAGTATAAAACGACTCTTTCGAGGCTCCGTTAAGTCTGACGTTCCATTCTCCCTCTTCCTTCCTTCCTTCTGTTCCTTCTTCTACCCTCCCCTCACCTCCCCCAGCTTCTCCCCTCCCCTCCCCTCCCCCAGCCTTTACTCCCCCCTTCCCACCTGCTCGTCCGTGTTGTTTCGAGAGGACAGAACGTATATGGTGGAGGCCCGGGGAATATTACGCTCTCCCTCACCTCTCACTCTTCCCTCACCACTCACCCCCCCCCCCTCCCTCTCAATACCTTCCCCTGTGTGTCTTTTCCTGAAGTACAAAACGACTCGTCCTCGATATTGCTGCTCTCTCTCTCTCTCTCTCTCTCTCTCTCTCTCTCTCTCTCTCTCTCTCTCTCTCTCTCTCTCTCTCTCTCCCTCCCTCCTTTCTCTGCCTTTTCCTCTCCCTCCCTTTCTCCTTCACTCCCCTCCTGTTTCCCCTCCCCCTCCTCTTTCCCCTTTCTTTTCTCCTCTTCTCCACCCTTCAACGCTCCTTCCCTCCTTCTTCCCCCTCCCTCCTTCTCTCCTCCCTCCCCCTCCCTCCTTCTCTCCTCCTGTGTCATCTCTCGAGGGAAGGAAGAGAGAAAGAAATTAATTGTTGGTGGATGGCGAAGGGTGGAGGAGAGGGAGAAGGGTGGAGAGAATGAAGAGAAGTGTGTGTGTGTGTGTGTGTGTGTGTGTGTGTGTGTGTGAGGTAATACTCGGGAAACACCTGCCATATAAAAACTCATTCACTCACCAGCTGACCTTGTGATGCCTTGTAAGTCTCTCTCTCTCTCTCTCTCTCTCTCTCTCTCTCTCTCTCTCTCTTTCTCTCTCTCTCTCCTTGGTCTTAATGGCACCACCATAACACACAGTAGTAGTGGTGTCGGGGGCGCCACTACACCAGTCAGACAACACAGTGCCTTCCCCAGGTCCTACACGGACACAGATTACCTAACCTAACCTAACCTAACCTAACCTAACCTAAGCTAACCTAACCTATCCTAAGCTAACCTAAGCTAAGCTAACCTAACCTATCCTAACCTAAGCTAACCTAACCTAAGCTAAGCTAACCTAACCTATCCTAACCTAAGCTAACCTAACCTAACCTAAGCTAAGCTAACCTAACCTATCCTAACCTAAGCTAGTCTAACCTATCCTAACCTAACCTAACCTATCCTAACCTAAGCTAACCTAACCTGAGCTAACCTAACCTATCCTAACCTGAGCTAACGTAGCCTAACCTAACCTAACTAATTATACAGTACAGTCCAACATCATTAACTGACAGGTGTGTAGGACTGGAGGCACGCAGGTGACAGATGTGTAGGGCTGGAGGTAGACAGGTGTGTGGGGCTGGAGGTAGACAGGGGTGACAGGTGTGTGGGGCTGGAGGTAGGTAGGTGACAGGTGTGTAGGGGTGAGGGGAGGTAGGTGACAGGTGTGTAGGGCTGGCGGTAGGTAGGTGACAGGTGTGTAAGGGTGAGGGTCGGTAGGTGACAGGTGTGTAGGGCTGGAGGTAGGTAGGTGACAGGTTTGTAGGGGTGAGGGTAGGTAGGTGACAGGTGTGTAGGGATGAGGGTAGGTAGGTGACAGGTGTGTAGGGGTGAGGGTAGGTAGGTGACAGGTGTGTAGGGCTGGCGGTAGGTAGGTGACAGGTGTGTAGGGATGAGCCGTATATAGAGGTGGGAGAGAGTTTCCGTGTTGTGTTGTGTTCGTTCATTATCCTAAGGGAGACGTGTGTCTGTGGTGTGGCTCTTAGTGTGGTTGTGTGGTGTGGCTCTTAGTGTGGTCGTCTTGGTGTGGCTCTAGTGTGGTTGACTTGTGTGGCTCTTAGTGTGGTTGTGTGGTGTGGCCTTTAGTGTGGTTGTGTGGTGTGGATCTTAGTGTGGTTGTGTGGTGTGGCTGTGGTGAGGCCCTTAGTGTGGTTGTGTGGTGTGGCTCTTAGTGTGGTTGTGTGGTGTGGCTGTGGTGAGAATCTTAGTGTACTTGTCTGGTGTGGTTGTCTAGTGCGGCTTTTAGTGTGGTCGTCTTGGTGTGGCTCTAGTGTGGTTGACTTGTGTGGTTCTTGGTGTGGTTGTTTTGTTGTGGCTCTTAGTGTGGTTGTGTGGTGTGGCTCTTAGTGTGGTTGTGTGGTGTGGATCTTAGTGTGGTTGTGTGGTGTGGCTGTGGTGAGGCCCTTAGTGTGGTTGTGTGGTGTGGCTCTTAGTGTGGTTGTGTGGTGTGGCTGTGGTGAGAATCTTAGTGTACTTGTCTGGTGTGGTTGTCTAGTGCGGCTTTTAGTGTGGTCGTCTTGGTGTGGCTCTAGTGTGGTTGACTTGTGTGGTTCTTGGTGTGGTTGTTTTGTTGTGGCTCTTAGTGTGGTTGTGTGGTGTGGCTCTTAGTGTGGTTGTGTGGTGTGGCCCTTAGTGTGGTTGTCTGATATGGCTGGGTCAGAGGAGAGTCCTGAGATTTACTGAGCCACATCCTTGCCTGACCACACCATTACGGTTATGGCCTATTTAGTGTTGGTCCCTTGTCCTAGTACTGTTGTGGGGGTGGTGGTTGTTGTTATTATTGCTATTGTTATTATTTTTTAGTAATAATAACAATAATAACAACAACGGTAATAATAATAATAATAATAATAATAATAATAATAATGGCAATGTAACAACAACAATAATAACAACAATACCAGAGCAGTAGCACACACACACACACACTCACACACACACACACACACACACTCTCACTCACACACACTACCTCACACACTCTACCTCCATTAGCGTCCCTCTAACACACTCACGCTGCCTTACAGATCTTAACTCACTCTTAAGGTAATTACAGCATTCCTTAATAGTTGTCAATTATATACAGTGCTCACTATAATCAACCCCGAATTACAGTGTGGTTGTTGGTGATTAGTGTGTGTGTGTGTGTGTGTGTGTGTGTGTGTGTGTGTGTGTGTATAACTCACTGGTGGTGTGGTGTATAATTCACTAGTAGTGTGGTGTATAATTCACTAGTGGTGTGGTGTATAATTCACTAGTGGTGTGGCGTATAATTCACTAGTGGTGTGGTGTATAATTCACTGGTGGTGTGGCGTATAATTCACTAGTGGTGTGGTGTATAATTCACTAGTGGTGTGGCGTATAATTCACTGGTGGTGTGGTGTATAATTCACTAGTGGTGTGGTGTATAATTCACTAGTGGTGTGGTGTATAATTCACTAGTGGTGTGGTGTATAATTCACTGGTGGTGTGGTGTATAATTCACTAATGGTGTGGTGTATAATTCACTAGTGGTGTGGTGTATAATTCACTGGTGGTGTGGTGTATAATTCACTGGTGGTGTGGTGTATAATTCACTAGTGGTGTGGTGTATAATTCACTAGTGGTGTGGTGTATAATTCACTAGTGGTGTGGTGTATAATTCACTAGTGGTGTGGTGTATAATTCACTAGTGGTGTGGTTTATAACTCACTAGTGGTGTGGCGTATAATTCACTAGTGGTGTGGTGTATAATTCACTAGTGGTGTGGTGTATAATTCACTCGTGGTGTGGTGTATAATTCACTAGTGGTGTGGCGTATAATTCACTAGTGGTGTGGTGTATAATTCACTAGTGGTGTGGTGTATAATTCACTAGTGGTGTGGTGTATAATTCACTGGTGGTGTGGTGTATAATTCACTAGTGGTGAGGTGTATAATTCACTAGTGGTGTGGTGTATAATTCACTAGTGGTGTGGTGTATAATTCACTAGTGGTGTGGTGTATAATTCACTGGTAGTGTGGTGTATAATTCACTGGTGGTGTGGTGTATAATTCACTGGTGGTGTGGTGTATAATTCACTAGTGGTGAGGTATATAATTCACTAGTGGTGTGGTGTATAATTCACTAGTGGTGAGGTGTATAATTCACTAGTGGTGTGGTGTATAATTCACTAGTGGTGTGGTGTATAATTCACTAGTGGTGTGGTGTATAATTCACTAGTGGTGTGGTGTATAATTCACTTGTGGTGTGGTGTATAATTCACTAGTGGTGTGGTGTATAATTCACTGGTGGTGTGGCGTATAACTCACTGGTGGTGTGGTGTATAATTCACTGGTGGTGTGGTGTATAATTCACTGGTGGTGTGGTGTATAACTCACTGGTGGTGTGGTGTATAATTCACTAGTGGTGTGGTGTATAATTCACTAGTGGTGTGGTGTATAATTCACTGGTGGTGTGGTGTATAATTCACTGGTGGTGTGGTGTATAATTCACTGGTGGTGTGGTGTATAATTCACTAGTGGTGTGGTGTATAATTCACTAGTGGTGTGGTGTACAATTCACTAGTGGTGTGGCGTATAATTCACTAGTGGTGTGGTGTATAATTCACTAGTGGTGTGGTTTATAATTCACTAGTGGTGTGGCGTATAATTCACTAGTGGTGTGGTGTATAATTCACTGGTGGTGTGGTGTATAATTCACTAGTGGTGTGGTTTATAATTCACTAGTGGTGTGGTTTATAATTCACTAGTGGTGTGGCGTATAATTCACTAGTGGTGTGGTGTATAATTCACTAGTGGTGTGGCGTATAATTCACTAGTGGTGTGGTGTATAATTCACTAGTGGTGTGGTGTATAATTCACTGGTGGTGTGGTGTATAATTCACTAGTGGTGAGGTGTATAATTCACTAGTGGTGTGGTGTATAATTCACTAGTGGCGTGGTGTATAATTCACTAGTGGTGTGGTGTATAATTCACTAGTGGTGTGGTGTATAATTCACTGGTAGTGTGGTGTATAATTCACTGGTGGTGTGGTGTATAATTCACTAGTGGTGAGGTGTATAATTCACTAGTGGTGTGGTGTATAATTCACTAGTGGTGAGGTGTATAATTCACTAGTGGTGTGGTGTATAATTCACTAGTGGTGTGGTGTATAATTCACTAGTGGTGTGGTGTATAATTCACTAGTGTGGTGTATAATTCACTAGTGGTGTGGTGTATAATTCACTAGTGGTGTGGTGTATAATTCACTAGTGGTGTGGTGTATAATTCACTGGTGGTGTGGCGTATAACTCACTGGTGGTGTGGTGTATAATTCACTAGTGGTGTGGTGTATAATTCACTAGTGGTGTGGTGTATAATTCACTAGTGGTGTGGTGTATAATTCACTAGTGGTGTGGTGTATAATTCACTGGTGGTGTGGCGTATAACTCACTGGTGGTGTGGTGTATAATTCACTAGTGGTGTGGTGTATAATTCACTGGTGGTGTGGTGTATAACTCACTGGTGGTGTGGTGTATAATTCACTAGTGGTGTGGTGTATAATTCACTAGTGGTGTGGTGTATAATTCACTAGTGGTGTGGCGTATAATTCACTGGTGGTGTGGTGTATAATTCACTAGTGGTGTGGCGTATAATTCACTAGTGGTGTGGCGTATAATTCACTAGTGGTGTGGCGTATAATTCACTAGTGGTGTGGCGTATAATTCACTAGTGGTGTGGTGTATAATTCACTAGTGGTGTGGTTTATAATTCACTAGTGGTGTGGCGTATAATTCACTGGTGGTGTGGTGTATAATTCACTGGTGGTGTGGTGTATAATTCACTAGTGGTGTGGTTTATAATTCACTAGTGGTGTGGCGTATAATTCACTAGTGGTGTGGCGTATAATTCACTAGTGGTGTGGTGTATAATTCACTAGTGGTGTGGTGTATAATTCACTGGTGGTGTGGTGTATAATTCACTAGTGGTGTGGTGTATAATTCACTAGTGGTGTGGTGTATAATTCACTGGTGGTGTGGTGTATAATTCACTAGTGGTGTGGTGTATAATTCACTAGTGGTGTGGTGTATAATTCACTAGTGGTGTGGTGTATAATTCACTAGTGGTGTGGTGTATAATTCACTGGTGGTGTGGTGTATAATTCACTGGTGGTGTGGCGTATAATTCACTAGTGGTGTGGCGTATAATTCACTAGTGGTGTGGCGTATAATTCACTAGTGGTGTGGCGTATAATTCACTAGTGTTGTGGTGTATAATTCACTAGTAGTGTGGTGTATAATTCACTAGTGGTGTGGTGTATAATTCACTAGTGGTGTGGTGTATAATTCACTAGTGGTGTGGTGTATAATTCACTAGTGGTGTGGTGTATAATTCACTTGTGGTGTGGTGTATAATTCACTAGTGGTGTGGTGTATAATTCACTAGTGGTGTGGCGTATAATTCACTAGTGGTGTGGCGTATAATTCACTAGTGGTGTGGCGTATAATTCACTAGTGGTGTGGCGTATAATTCACTAGTGGTGTGGCGTATAATTCACTAGTGTTGTGGTGTATAATTCACTAGTAGTGTGGTGTATAATTCACTAGTGGTGTGGTGTATAATTCACTAGTGGTGTGGTGTATAATTCACTAGTAGTGTGGTGTATAATTCACTAGTGGTGTGGTGTATAATTCACTAGTGGTGTGGTGTATAATTCACTGGTGGTGTGGTGTATAATTCACTGGTGGTGTGGTGTATAATTCACTAGTGGTGTGGTGTATAATTCACTGGTGGTGTGGTGTATAATTCACTGGTGGTGTGGTGTATAATTCACTAGTGGTGTGGTTTATAATTCACTAGTGGTGTGGCGTAAAATTCACTAGTGGTGTGGTGTATAATTCACTAGTGGTGTGGTGTATAATTCACTAGTGGTGTGGTGTATAATTCACTAGTGGTGTGGTGTATAATTCACTAGTAGTGTGGTGTATAATTCACTAGTGGTGTGGTGTATAATTCACTAGTGGTGTGGCGTATAATAATATAATAATGTTATACAAAATTACTGATAATTTAATTGTTGTTATTTATTCCCCTCCTTGCTGGTTGTTGGGTTAGGAATGTTTTAATCTTTGTCTGTCTGTCTGTTTTTATTGTGTATTTTCAGGAGGTTTTATATATAGAATTTGAAGCCTCGGGGTCCATGATAAGCCTACTGGATTTGAAGCCTCCCCCCCCCCCCCTCCCCTTGGCTCCATATTGTCCGCCACAAGGCTCCCTCCATCCTTCCCTCCATTCCTCCCTCCTTTCCCTCCTCCCTCCCTGTTCCATATTGAAGGGGTTCCATTCCCTCACTAGTACATTTCCAACACCCAAATGCGAAAATTAAAGGCCATATAAATAGGCCTAATTAACTCTGCAACCCGGGAATTGGGAGTAGCATTTTGTTCCCGTTTTGAGCTATTTAATGGCTATTTTATGAGTGTGTTTTGAGCTATTTAATGGCTATTTTATGAGTGTTTGAGCTATTTAATGGCTATTTTTATGAGTGTTTGAGCTATTTAATGGCTATTTTTATGAGTGTTTTGAGCTATTTAATGGCTATTTTTTTAGTGAATAGTGAGTTATGTGGTAATACTGGATGATGATTATGATGATGATATTGTTTATTAGGTGATAGTGATGAGTATAATGATAGTAATGGTGAAATGATAATGGGTAATGATGATAATAGGAATAATGACATAATGTTATTGGTTAATGATGGTGATAATGATATTGGTATTAAGTGATAGTGATGGTAATGAGTATAATGAAAGTATTGGGAAATTGATAATGATATTGGGTAATGATAATGATGATAATAGGAATAATGATATAATAATAATGATGGCAATGAATAATGATAAAAACAAATAATGACAATAATGATATGAAAATATAGTGATTTTCGTTGTATATTACTACCGAAGACAAATACAATGATCTGTTTTTGTTACACCCTGTGAGTATAGTGCTTGTTGGGGCATGTAAGTGGCGGGGATTTTTCTTGAGTCACACTGTTGAGTTTGTTGTTGTTTTAACTGTGTATGTGTTAACACTTTACCTGTGTATTGGATGTGTGTAGTGATAGTTGTGTGGTTCTGAGGGAGAGAGAGAGGGAGGGAGAGAGAGGAAGAGAGAGGGAGGGAGAGAGAGAGAGAGGTGGAGGGAGGGAGAGAGAGAGAGAGAGAGAGAGAGAGAGAGAGAGAGAGAGAGAGAGAGAGAGAGGGGGGGGGGAGGAAGGAGTGAGAGAGTGATGTGGGAGAAACAGATACAGACAAAAAGAGAGAAAGATTGGACTGGAACTGGACTAGACTGGACTGACTGGAACTGGACTAGACTGGAGTGGGTGGGACTGGAAGTAAGGATGTTGGTATGCCGTCACATCCCTGACGTCATCAACATGTTAGACAATGACCTCTGACCCCGCGGTGTGTGAGGGTTGTTGAGTTGTGTATTGGTGTGTGTGTGTACATACTTAATGGTGTGATGGCAACATGCTCGCCTCCCAAGTGAGTAGTCCCCGATTCGATCCCCAGGCAAGATGGAACTATGGCCACGTTTCTTTACGCCATCTGCCTCTGTCTACCCAGCAGTAATTGGGGACCTGGATGTTAATCGTGTTCTGGGGTAATGGTTAGTCAGTGCAGTTGGCGAGTTGTCCGGTCTTCTCAGACTGTTCCTTGACACTGGGTCATGCAGCTCGTTAACTCAGGGTCTGGTTGTTGTGTTGGCGACAGCTTCTACACCTTAAACACTGGGTCATGCAGCTCGTTAACTCAGGGTGTGGTTGTTGTGTTGGCGACAGCTTCTACACCTTAAACACTGGGTCATGCAGCTCGTTAACTCAGGGTGTGGTTGTTGTGTTGGCGACAGCTTCTACACCTTAAACACTGGGTCATGCAGCTCGTTAACTCAGGGTGTGGTTGTTGTGTTGGCGACAGCTTCTACACCTTAAACAAATTCACGCCTCGGTGGCCCTTGGTCCGGCCATCCTCAAACAACACGAGGGGCAACTATCAAAAATGGTGCTTGAACAATCATAAAATGAGTCATATGAACCACCATAATGAATCACTATACTTTGAGTCACCATGATGTGTCGCCATAATGAGTCACCATGAATCACCATAATGAGTAACCATACTTTGAGTCACCATGAATCACCATAACGCAATATTACAGTGGAATAAAACTAGATTAAATGGTGTAAATAATTCAGGTCATCCGCACACAAATACTGACGTCATTTATTTTGTATGAACGGATGCGTGTATACCTGGTGGTGGGTGTAGAGGAGGTGTGTTGGAGGGTGTGTTGGAGGGTGGTGGTGGTGGGTGTAGAGGAGGCGTGTTGGAGGGTGGTGGTGGTGGGTGTAGAGGAGGTGTGTTGGAGGGTGGAAGTGGTGTAAAAGGGGTCTCTCTCTCTCTCTCTCTCTCTCTCTCTCTCTCTCTCTCTCTCTCTCTCCACCATTAATGAGTGACACTGGACCATTACTTCGCCAGATGGGTCGTCACTGGGTAATGCCTCACACCATTAAATTAATAAACGCCTTTAAGTGAGTCGTCAAAAGAACGGGATTGGTTTATTAACTGCTCTTATGACTTATCGGTACGGCCACGCCAGGCGGTCTGTTATCGGTACTACCACGTGAGGTTATCTTGTTATCGGTACTACCACTCCAGGCTATCTGTTATCGTTACTACCACGCCAGGCTATCTATTATCGGTACTACCACACGAGGTTATGTTATCGGTACGGCCACGTGAGGCTATCTTTTATCGGTACTACCACACGCGGTTATCGGCACGACTATGCTAGACTATCTGTTATCGGCACGACTGTGAGGCTATCTGTTATCGGTACTGTCACGTGAGGCTATCTGTTATCGGTACTGTCACGTGAGGCTATCTGTTATCGGTACTGTCACGTGAGGCTATCTGTTATCGGTACTGTCACGTGAGACTATCTGTTATCGGTACTGTCACGTGAGGCTATCTGTTATCGGTACTGTCACGTGAGGCTATCTGTTATCGGTACTGTCACGTGAGGCTATCTGTTATCGGTACTACCACACGAGACAAACTATTACCATTGTTATCGGCAAGACAGACGGGGTGTGGATGAGTTTGTTTACATGGGTAACCTGTCCCCCTGGTGTCGTGGCGGTGAACTACAACCGTCAACAAACACTGCAACAGGTCAAGTCATTCTTACAATCGTTAAGGAGTCCCTACTGTTACGACCGTGTGTTGTAGGTAACTTATGTTGTAAAATTGTACTGTAGTTGTAGTTTTGTACTGTGGTTGTTGATGTTGTTGTTGTAGAAGTGATGATATTATAGTTGTTGTTGGTGTAATTTTATTGTTGCTGTTGTAGTTTTTGTTGTAGATAGATATTGATGTACTATTGTTGTAGGTACATGGTGCGGTTGTATTTGTAAGTAGATTTTGTCGTAGTAAGTGTAAGTAGAAGTTGTAGTTTCTATTTATATAACGACTACGACAAGGACGACCAAAGCTATCGTACAAGAAGCATGAAAGAAAAAGAGAGAGAGAGAGAGAGAGAGAGAGATGTAAATATTGAGAGCCAAGAGTGAGTGAGAGGTAGGAAAGGAGAGTGAGAGGTGGGCAGAGTGAGTGAGAGGTGGGCAGAGTGAGTGAAAGGTAGGGGGAGTGAGTGAGAGTGAGAGGTAGGGGGAGTGAGAGGTAGGGGGAGTGAGTGAGAGGTAGGGAGACTGGAGAGTGAGTGAGAGTGAGTGAGTGAGAGGTAGGGAGAGTGAGTGAGAGGTAGGAAAGGAGAGTGAGAGGTAGGGAGAGTGAGTGAGAGGTAGGGAGAGTGAGTGAAAGGTAGGGAGAGAGAGTGTGAGTGAGAGGTAGGGAGAGTGAGTGAGAGTGGGTGAGAGGTAGGGAGAGTGAGTGAGAGGTGGGCAGAGTGAGTGAGAGGTAGGGAGAGAGAGTGAGTGAGAGGTAGGGAGAGTGAGTGAGAGGTAGGGAGAGTGAGTGAGAGGTAGGAAAGGAGAGTGAGAGGTAGGGAGAGTGAGTGAGAGGTAGGGAGTGTGAGTGAGAGGTAGGGAGAGTGAGTGAGAGTGAGTGAGAGGTAGGGAGTGTGAGTGAGAGGTAGGGAGAGTGAGTGAGTGAGAGGTGGGCAGAGTGAGTGAGAGGTAGGGAGAGAGAGTGAGTGAGAGGTAGGGAGAGTGAGTGAGAGGTAGGAAAGGAGAGTGAGAGGTAGGGAGAGTGAGTGAGAGGTAGGGAGTGTGAGTGAGAGGTAGGGAGAGTGAGTGAGAGTGAGTGAGAGGTAGGGAGTGTGAGTGAGAGGTAGGGAGAGTGAGTGAGAGGTAGGGAGAGTGAGTGAGTGAGAGGTGGGCAGAGTGAGTGAGAGGTAGGGAGAGAGAGTGAGTGAGAGGTAGGGAGAGTGAGTGAGAGGTAGGAAAGGAGAGTGAGAGGTAGGGAGAGTGAGTGAGAGGTAGGGAGTGTGAGTGAGAGGTAGGGAGAGTGAGTGAGAGTGAGTGAGAGGTAGGGAGTGTGAGTGAGAGGTAGGGAGAGTGAGTGAGAGGTAGGGAGAGTGAGTGAGAGTGGTTGGTAGGAACACTATAAAGTTTATTACTCTCCCTGCCTGTATACCCGTCCACGAGGGTGTATATGAAAAGTTTATATTGCTGGGGGTGTAGTGGAGGTGTAGTGGGTGTAAAGTGTGTGTATGTGTAGTGGGTGTAAGGTGTGGTGTGTGTGTGTAGTGGGTGTAAGGTGTGGTGTGTGTGTGTGTAGTGGGTGTAAAGTGTGGTGTGGGTGTGTGTAGTGGGTGTAAGGTGTGGTGTGGGTGTGTGTAGTGGGTGTAAAGTGTGGTGTGGGTGTGTGTAGTGGGTGTAAAGTGTGTGTGTGTGTGTGTGTGTGTAGTGTGGGTGTAAAGTGTGTGTGTGTGTGTGTGTGTGTAGTGGGTGTAAAGTGTGGTGTGTGTGTGTGTGTAGTGTGGGTGTAAAGTGTGTGTGTGTGTGTGTGTGTGTGTGTAAGTATTTGTGTTTGGACGAAGAAGGGGAAGAAGAGAATATGAAGAAGAATTAACCTAACGAAAACTAACCGAACTAATCCAACTTACCTAACCTAACCTAACCCAACCCAACCTAACCTAACTTAACCCAACCCAACCTAACCCAACCCAACCTAACTTAACCTAACCCAACCCAACCTAACTTAACCCAACCCAACCCAACCTAACTTAACCTAACCTAACCTAACTAACCCAACCTAACTTAACCTAACCTAACCCAACCTAACTTAACCTAACCCAACCCAACCTAACCTAACCCAACCTAACCTAACCTAACCCAACCCAACCCAACCTAACTTAACCTAACCTAACCTAACTAACCCAACCTAACTTAACCTAACCCAACCCAACCTAACTTAACCCAACCCAACCTAACTTAACCTAACCTAACCTAACCTAACCTAACCCAACCCAACCCAACCTAACTTAACCTAACCTAACCTAACCTAACCCAACCTAACTTAACCTAACCTAACCTAACCCAACCTAACTTAACCTAACCTAACCTAACCCAACCCAACCTAACTTAACCTAACCGTTTGACTCATAATAATGTGAAATAGCTGTAGCGAGAAACATTGTACGTTATGTGAGTCTATTTCCATGTGAATTTTAGCTGGAATATACTTCAATATACTGTATATACTTCACGGTAAGTGGTAATTTTGGCGGGAAATGGCCGAAAAAATTTGTACTTGATTTGATAATTTTGGCGGGAAAAATATCTCAACTGGATGTTTACATTTGGGAAATTTTGGCGGGAAAGAGTCAATGGGATAGTTAGCGTTTAGATTATTTTGGCGGGAAAAATCTGAACGTAATGTATATGTTTACATAACTTACGCGGGAAGAGCTCGGTGTTGTATGTGCGAATAACTGATTTGGGGAGGAAAATACATTTGTGTTGTGTAGAGAGCCAGGTATTGTGTAATGACTTAAAATTGTTGACAAATATATTATATCTTGTGTGTTTTAGGAATTTATTTTGGGCGGGAATTTTTTGTTTTTTGTATAAATGAGGAATTTATTTTGGCGGGATTTTTTTTTTTGTGTGTGTGTGTAAATGAGGAATTTATTTTGGCGGGAATTTTTTGTTTTTTGTGTAAATGGGGAATTTATTTTGGCGGGAGTTTTTGTTGTTTATGAAGAACCAATTTTAGCGATAATATTCCTCCTGTGTACAGTAAGATACGGCAATAATACCTCCTCTACTCTACACAGACTGATGTTGACGGGGACATTAATATTTTTGTACCTTACACCAAGAACTAAATTTGGCGGTAACTTATGTTTGTTGTTGTACATGAGGGACTGGTAATGGCGGGAAATATCTCTCTCTCTCTCTCTCTCTCTCTCTCTCTCTCTCTCTCTCTCTCTCTCTCTCTCGTGTGTGTGTGTGTGACGGGAGTTTAGCGGGAATCATGGCGGGAGAAGGGCGCCATTGTGTGTACGTGTGAAGATGAAGGGGCCCGATTCTCTCACTCCGGGAAGGGAACAGGAGGCGTGAGGAGGTGAGGGAGCAGGTTCATGGGAGCAGAAAATTAAATTGTGCCTCCTTAAAGGAAGGGAGGAGGAAGCTGGCAAACCTTGTTACTGTGTCTTAGGAGGAGGGGGGGGGAGGTGCTGGAGGGATGGGTGAGGTGCTGCTGCTGGAGGGTGAGGTGCTGCTGCTGGAGGGTGAGGTGCTGTTGCTGGAGGGTGAGGTGCTGGAGGGGAGGGTGAGGTGCTGGAGGGGAGGGTGAGGTGCTGCTGCTGGAGGGGGTGAGGTGCTGCTGCTGGAGGGTGAGGTGCTGCTGCTGGAGGGTGAGGTGCTGCTGCTGGAGGGGGCGAGGTGCTGCTGCTGGAGGGCGAGGTGCTGCTGCTGGAGGGTGAGGTGCTGCTGCTGGAGGGTGAGGTGCTGTTGCTGGAGGGTGAGGTGCTGGAGGGGAGGGTGAGGTGCTGGAGGGGAGGGTGAGGTGCTGTTGCTGGAGGGTGAGGTACCGCTACTGGAGGGTGAGGTGCTGCTGCTGGAGGGGAGGGTGAGGTGCTGGAGGGGTGGGTGAGGTGCTGGAGGGGAGGGTGAGGTGCTGTTGCTGGAGGGTGAGGTGCTGGAGGGGAGGGTGAGGTGCTGTTGCTGGAGGGTGAGGTGCTGCTGCTGGAGGGTGAGGTGCTGCTGCTGGAGGGGAGGGTGAGGTGCTGGAGGGGTGGGTGAGGTGCTGGAGGGGAGGGTGAGGTGCTGCTGCTGGAGGGTGAGGTGCTGGAGGGGAGGGTGAGGTGCTGGAGGGGAGGGTGAGGTGCTGTTGCTGGGGGGTGAGGTGCTGCTGCTGGAGGGTGAGGTGCTGGAGGGGAGGGTGAGGTGCTGTTGCTGGAGGGTGAGGTGCTGCTGCTGGAGGGTGAGGTGCTGGAGGGGAGGGTGAGGTGCTGTTGCTGGGGGGTGAGGTGCTGGAGGGGAGGGTGAGGTGCTGTTGCTGGGGGGTGAGGTGCTGGAGGGAAGGGTGAGGTGCTGCTGCTGGAGGGTGAGGTGCTGTTGCTGGGGGGTGAGGTGCTGTTGCTGGGGGGTGAGGTGCTGTTGCTGGGGGGTGAGGTGCTGCTGCTGGAGGGGGTGAGGTGCTGGAGGGGAGGGTGAGGTGCTGTTGCTGGAGGGGGTGAGGTGCTGCTGCTGGAGGGTGAGGTGCTGCTGCTGGAGGGTGAGGTGCTGCTGCTGGAGGGTGAGGTGCTGCTGCTGGAGGGGGTGAGATGCTGCTGCTGGAGGGGGTGAGGTGCTGCTGCTGGAGGGTGAGGTGCTGGAGGGGTGGGTGAGGTGCTGTTGCTGGAGGGGGTGAGGTGCTGGAGGGGAGGGTGAGGTGCTGTTGCTGGAGGGGGTGAGGTGCTGGAGGGGAGGGTGAGGTGCTGTTGCTGGAGGGGGTGAGGTGCTGCTGCTGGAGGGTGAGGTGCTGCTGCTGGAGGGGGTGAGGTGCTGCTGCTGGAGGGTGAGGTGCTGGAGGGGAGGGTGAGGTGCTGTTGCTGGAGGGGGTGAGGTGCTGCTGCTGGAGGGTGAGGTGCTGCTGCTGGAGGGGGTGAGGTGCTGCTGCTGGAGGGTGAGGTGCTGGAGGGGAGGGTGAGGTGCTGTTGCTGGAGGGGGTGAGGTGCTGCTGCTGGAGGGTGAGGTGCTGTTGCTGGAGGGTGAGGTGCTGCTGCTGGAGGGCGAGGTGCTGTTGCTGGAGGGGGTGAGGTGCTGCTGCTGGAGGGGGTGAGGTGCTGCTGCTGGAGGGTGAGGTGCTGGAGGGGAGGGTGAGGTGCTGTTGCTGGAGGGGGTGAGGTGCTGCTGCTGGAGGGTGAGGTGCTGTTGCTGGAGGGTGAGGTGCTGCTGCTGGAGGGCGAGGTGCTGTTGCTGGAGGGTGAGGTGCTGCTGCTGGAGGGTGAGGTGCTGTTGCTGGAGGGTGAGGTGCTCTGCTGCTGCTGGAGGGCGAGGTGCTGTTGCTGGAGGGGGTGAGGTGCTGCTGCTGGAGGGTGAGGTGCTGTTGCTGGAGGGGGTGAGGTGCTGCTGCTGGAGGGTGAGGTGCTGTTGCTGGAGGGTGAGGTGCTGCTGCTGGAGGGCGAGGTGCTGTTGCTGGAGGGTGAGGTACTGCTGCTGGAGGGTGAGGTGCTGCTGCTGGAGGGGGTGAGGTGCTGCTGGTGGGGTCTTCTCTCCACAACATCAGCAGTCAGGTTAGGTTAGGT
>CAUDMG010000658.1:67500-97500 GCA_958450375.1 Homarus gammarus | reverse complement strand
TAGACAGTGGTTGTCGGGTAATGGTTGTTGTGATGGTAATTGATATTAATGGTGGTAGACACTCCTTGTAGTAGTGGTAGAGGTGATGGTTGTAGTAGTAGTAGAGGTGATGGTGGTAGTGGTTTGGATGGTAGTAGTGGTAGAGGTGATGGTGGTAGTAGTGGTAGAGGTGATGGTGGTAGTGGTTTGGATGGTAGTAGTGGTAGAGGTGATGGTGGTAGTAGTGGTAGAGGTGATGGTGGTAGTGGTTTGGATGGTAGTAGTGGTAGAGGTGATGGTGGTAGTGGTTGTGGTGGAGACGTTAGGTTATCATGGGGCCTGATTGGACTGGGGCCTAACAGAACTGGGGTCTACTAGGACTGTGTGTGTGTGTGTGTGACTGTATATGTGTGTGTACGTGTACGAGTGTGTGTGTGTGTGTACCTATCAGCAAGTATCACGTGACACACCCAAAATAACCTTTAACGGAGGAGTCGAACCTGTGACCTCGAGTTTAGTTAACTGGTGTTGTCAACCATTGTGCCAGTGTGTCCTTTTATTGAATTCCTTTCTTTCTTTCTATGCTTCTTTCCTTGATTTCTTTCTTTTCTTCCTTCTTTCCTTCTTTCTTTCTTTCCTTACTTCTTTCTTTCCTTTTTTTCTTCCTACTTTCCTTCGTTCTTTCCTTCTTTCTTTACTCCCTTCTTTCTTTCCTTCTTTACTCCCTTCTTTCTTTCCTTCTTTCCTTACTTCTTTCTTTCCTTACTTGTTTCCTTCTTTCTTTACTCCCTTCTTTCTTTACTTCCTTCTTCCCTTCTTTCTTTACTTCCTTCTTTCTTTACTTCCTTCTTCCCTTCTTCACACCTTTCTTTCATTTCTTTCTTCCTTCATTTCGTGGTATATCACTTCAGAAAATCTTAAAGTATACATCTTAACACTTCATTCAGTAAAGTACACTTATATACTAGACTGTCACCCTATAAGTACTGTGAGTAGTGAGAGAGTTAAGTATACTTGTTATACCACAGTGGCAACCCTTAAGTAGAGATAAGTAGATACCATTACTTATTAATATACTTGTATAGTCATCCTTTCACAATATAAGTAAGTAGACACTTTTAATATACCAGAGTACCACCTCTTTAAGTAGATACAAGTAGACACTTTAATACAGTTAAGTAGGCAGGATGGGCAGTGTGTGTGTGTGTGTGTGTGTGTGTGTGTGTGTGTGTGTGTGAGGACAGTGTGCGTGTAATGACAGGTGCTGTGGGATCCAATTACCACAGATTGAAGAAGAGTGTGTGTGTGTGTGTAAGAGTGAGAGAGAAACAAAGTATGTGTGAGAGAGAGAGAGAGTGTGTGTGTTCCTTTCCCATTATATAATATTATAATAAAATAAAAACAATTAAGGTTATAAAAAATTCATATTTACACTTTCGTCTCACATTTAACACATTAATGCACCAGTAAAACATTTAACGTTTAGCCACTGAGTTTTGTAATGTACTAAGTGCTTTTTGTTTGTTCTTCCGTCCGTCCGTCCGTCCGTCCATCCATCCATCCATCCATCCATCCAGTAGTTGTCCACACGATAACTTGAACAAATAACAAAGTATTTTAACCAAACTTGATGTGTTGATATATTACAACAAGATCTGACACCAGTTTGATAATGAGTGTTGTGTGGCGTTGTGGTGCACAGTTATGGCCCCTTGGACGTTGTGGTGCACAGTTATGGCCCCTTGGACGTTGTGGTGCACAGTTATGGCCCCTTGGACGTTGTGGTGCACAGTTATGGCCCCTTGGACGTTGTGGTGCACAGTTATGGCCCCTTGGACTTTGTTGTTGCGTTGTGGTGCACAGTTATGGCCCCTTGGACTTTGTTGTTGCGTTGTGGTGCACAGTTATGGCCCCTTGGACTTTGTTGTGGCGTTGTGGTGCACAGTTATGGCCCCTTGGACTTTGTTGTGGCGTTGTGGTGCACAGTTATGGCCCCTTGGACTTTGTTGTGGCGTTGTGGTGCACAGTTATGACCCCTTGGACTTTGTTGTGGCGTTGTGGTGCACAGTTATGGCCCCTTGGACTTTGTTGTGGCGTTGTGGTGCACAGTTATGGCCCCTTGTACTTTGTTGTGGAGTTGTGGTACACAGTTATGGCCCTTTGGACTTTGTTGTGGCGTTGTGGTACACAGTTATGGCCCTTTGGACTTTGTTGTGGCGTTGTGGTACACAGTTATGACCCCTTGGACTTTGTTGTGGCGTTGTGGTACACAGTTATGACCCCTTGGACTTTGTTGTGGCTTTGTGGTACACAGTTATGGCCCCTTGGACTTTGTTGTGGTGTTGTGGTACACAGTTATGGCCCCTTGGACTTTGTTGTGGCGTTGTGATACACAGTTATGGCCCCTTGGACTTTGTTGTGGCGTTGTGGTACACAGTTATGGCCCCTTGGACTTTGTTGTGGCGTTGTGGTACACAGTTATGGCCCCTTGGTCTTTGTTGTGGCGTTGTGGTACACAGTTATGGCCCCTTGGACTTTGTTGTGGCGTTGTGGTACACAGTTATGACCCCTTGGACTTTGTTGTGGCGTTGTGGTACACAGTTATGACCCCTTGGACTTTGTTGTGGCGTTGTGGTACACAGTTATGGCCCCTTGGACTTTGTTGTGGCGTTGTGGTGGGAGAACTTTAATTATGCTTTACTGATAAATTAACGTAGACGTTCATTAAGGAAATTGTACGCGGACACGTTTTCTTTTTTTGTAGTAAAGAAATAAAGTGAATGTGCTCTCTCTCTCTCTCTCTCTCTCTCTCTCTCTCTCTCTCTCTCTCTCTCTCTCTCTCTCTCTCTCTCTCTCTCCTGTACGGTAAAGGGGGTTGGACGCGTAGAATAAATTTGGCCAAACGCAATTTATATTTTGATACCCTCTACCTTCCTTCTCCCTTCTCCGTCCCTCTACCTTCCTTCTCCCTTCTCCGTCCCTCTACCTTCCTTCTCCCTTCTCCGTCCCTCTACCTTCCTTCTCCCTTCTTCCTCCCTCTCCTCCCTTCTCCCTTCTTCCTCCCTTTACCTTCCTTCTCCCTTCTTCCTCCCTCTACCTTCCTTCTCCCTTCTCCGTCCCTCTACCTTCCTTCTCCCTTCTCCGTCCCTCTACCTTCCTTCTCCCTTCTCCGTCCCTCTACCTTCCTTCTCCCTTCTCCGTCCCTCTACCTTCCTTCTCCCTTCTCCGTCCCTCTACCTTCCTTCTCCCTTCTTCCTCCCTCTACCTTCCTTCTCCCTTCTCCGTCCCTCTACCTCCCTTCTCCCTTCTTCCTCCCTTTACCTTCCTTCTCCCTTCTTCCTCCCTTTATCTTTCTTCTCCCTTCTTCCTCCCTCTACCTTCCTTCTCCCTTCTTCCTCCCTTTACCTTCCTTCTCCCTTCTTCCTCCCTCTACCTTCCTTCTCCCTTCTTCCTCCCTTTACCTTCCTTCTCCCTTCTTCCTCCCTCTACCTCCCTTCTTCCTCCCTTTACCTTCCTTCTCCCTTCTTCCTCCCTCTACCTCCCTTCTTCCTCCCTTTACCTTCCTTCTCCCTTCTTCCTCCCTCTACCTCCCTTCTTCCTCCCTTTACCTTCCTTCTCCCTCTTCCCTCCTTTACTTACCGTACCTCTTCCATCATACCCTTCCCTCTACTCCCCACCCCCCCACTCCACATCATCTCCTTCTCCCCCTCTCACATCCTCGCCCTCTTCTCCCCACTCCCCATATCTCAGGCCAGCCTACTTACCCACCTCCATTTGCCCTCCCCTCCCTTCCCCTCTCCTTTGATATCTTCTTCCCCTTTTACCCTTCCCCCCTTCCCCTTCCTTTTTTCTCCCCTCTTTCCCCCCCCTCCCCCTCTCCCCTCCCCATCAGTAAAGGTTCTCAGCACAAGACCAGGGGTGACGGTAATGGTGTTGAATATACAATGGGGAGTACCTAGACCTGGGGAGTTTACCTGGACTTGGGGAGTAGGGGGAGTACCTAGATCTGGGGAGTTTACCTGGACTTGGGGAGAAGGGGGAGTACCTAGACCTGGGGAGTTTACCTGGACTTGGGGAGAAGGGGGAGTACCTAGACCTGGGGAGTTTACCTGGACTTGGGGAGTAGGGGGAGTACCTAGACCTGGGGAGTTTACCAGGACTTGGGGAGAAGGGGGAGTACCGAGACCTGGGGAGTTTACCTGGACTTGGGGAGTAGGGGGAGTACCTAGACCTGGGGAGTTTACCTGGACTTGGGGAGTAGGGGGAGTACCTAGACCTGGGGAGTTTACTTGGACTTGGGGAGTAGGGAGTATAGCCTGAGAATGGGGAGTATGTAAGGAGGGGGGGAGAATACCTACCCTGCATTACTCCCCTTCCTGCTCACCTTCTTACCTACCACCTCCTCTCCTCCCCCTCCCCCTCCTCCTCCTCCTCCTCCTCCTCCTCCTCCCCCTCCTCCTCCTCCTCTTCCCCCTCCTCCTCATCCCCCTCCTCCTCATCCCCCTCCTCCTCCTCTTCCCCCTCCTCCTTTATCTTCGTGTCTCCTTACCCACTCCATGAGAGAGAGAGTGTGGGAGGTCGGTAGGGAGGGAGGTAGAGAGGTAGGGAGAGAGGTAGAGAGGTAGGGAGAGAGGTAGGGAGGGAGGTAGGGAGGGAGGTAGAGAGGTTGGTAGAGAGGTAAGGAGAGAGGGAGGTAGAGAGGTAGGGAGGGAGGTAGAGAGGTTGGTAGAGAGGTAAGGAGAGAGGGAGGTAGGGAGGGAGGTAGGGAGGTAGGAAGTGAGACGGGCAGATAATCAGTAGTCATCACGCCCTACAACGTTATGGTCAGGCCAGGTGAGATTTGTGTTCGTAATGGATTGAGTTTTGTCGTGTGTGTGTGTGTGTGTGTGTGTGTAAACATTATTATCCCCGAGTAACTAGGGCCGTCTCAATTTTCTCTCTCTCTCTCTCTCTCTCTCTCTCTCTCCAACAACTAAACATTACCCGGTAACAGCTGTGACCTTGTGATGTAACCAGTGGTAGGTTAGTGACTGGGTTAGGTTAGGTTAGGTTAGGTTAGGTTGGGTTGGGTTGGGTTGGGTTAGTTTAGGTTAGGTTAGATTGGGTTGGGTTAGGTTGGGTTAGGTTAGGTTAGGTTGGGTTGGGTTGGGTTGGGTTGGGTTAGGTTAGGTTGGGTTGGGTTGGGTTGGGTTGGGTTAGGTTGGGGTAGGTTGGGTTGGGTTAGGTTAGGTTAGGTTGGGTTGGGTTAGGTTGGGTTGGGTTAGGTTAGGTTGGGTTGGGTTGGGTTGGGTTAGGTTAGGTTGGGTTGGGTTGGGTTGGGTTAGGTTGGGTTGGGTTGGGTTGGGTTGGGTTAGGTTAGGTTGGGTTGGGTTGGGTTGGGTTGGGTTGGGTTAGGGTTGGCATGGTCTTTGTCAACACCTGAAGGGCAGGACAAGGCCGTATATCCCGTGTCTGCCTCCTAGGACACGGGTAGGACACATATCACCCTCCTAGGTCACGCAAGGACCTCCTAGGACATGGTTAGAGCCTCCTGGGACACGCATGAGCCTCTTTGGACACGGGAAGGACATGGTTAGGTGAGCCAGATCAGGTGTGGACTTGGCCAGGGTATGATGGTAGCCTTGACGACTCGCACCTGTCGTTAATTGTACCTCTCTCTCTCTCTCTCTCTCTCTCTCTCTCTCTCTCTCTCTCTCTCTCTCTCTGTAAAGCTCTAAATATGGGAAAAATTGAGAGAATTTATTATTATTATTATTATTATTATTATTATTATTATATTATTATTATTATTATTATTATTATTATTATTATTATTATTATTATTGCTGCACGTTACATCCACACTCACTGAATACATATAGAGAGTTAGAAGAAAAGGAATAAGAAGAGGCGATATTTACTGGAGAGTGAACAAGAGGATAAAGACGAAGACACAGAGAGAAGTTATGACTAAGGGAGAAATGAAAATAAACAAACGTGATCTGGTGTTTGGATGGAGCGAGACACGAAGAGAGAGAGAGAGAGAGAGAGAGAGAGAGAGAGAGGGGAAAGAGAGAGAGGAGAGAGAAAGGGAGAGAGAGAAAAAAGCTAAATTTCAACACTATCAACAAACAAACAAACACCTACAATTATTAACCAATCACCTCAGACTAAACTAGGTGTTGGTGAGGTCAGGATAATTACCCCTAACTGTGACCCCAGTTTAACAAATAATTGACCTGATTATACCCGGAACTAATTGACCAACAATGACCTTTAAATAACACTTGGGGGAGGTGTGTGTGTGTGTGTGTGTGTGTGTGTGTGTGTCGGTAGGGGGAATTCCCTTGATCATTATGAGCTGGGTGTGTGGCGGGGGTGGTGGTGAGGAGGGGGGGGGGGGGGAATTAGGGAGACACTCTCTCTCTCCACCAAAAAACACCCTCACTCACCAAACAACATTCCTCCAACAGCTAAGTCAATACAGACGGGCATAATGAACCTGACCCCCTACCTGTCCATCCCCCCCCCCCAAACTGACCCCCTCCCCTTTCTTACACCCTCTCACCCCCTACTTACCTCTATCTCCCTCCTTCCCCCCCAAACTGACCCCCTTCCTACCTATCATCCCCACCCCCCGTACCCCTCCTTCCCCCCACCCCCCGTACCCCTCCTTCCCCCCACCCCCCGTACCCCTCCTTCCCCCCACCCCCCGTACCCCTCCTTCCCCCCACCCCCCGTACCCCTCCTTCCCCCCACCCCCCGTACCCCTCCTTCCCCCCACCCCCGTACCCGTCCTTCCCCCCCCCCCCGTACCCCTCCTTCCCCCACCCCCCGTACCCCTCCTTCCCCCCACCCCCCGTACCCCTCCTTCCCCCCACACCCCCCGTACCCCTCCTTCCCCCCACCCCCCGTACCCCTCCTTCCCCCCACCCCCCCGTACCCTTCCTTCCCCCTACCCCCCGTACCCCTCCTTTCCCTACCCCTCCTTCCTCTGCCCCTCCTTTCCCTACCCCTCCTTCCCCTACCCCCCCCCACTTCCCCCCCCCCACTTCCCCCCCCCACTTCCCCGCCCCCCCACACAGGTAAATGGGAGCGTTATGAAGCATTAGGTCAGCGTGGAGGTCATTGCAGGTGTCCGGTTTATTTACGTATTGCTGAATAATTTAGTGAGATAGGTGGGTGGGTGGGTGGGTGGGTGAGGTGGGGTGGGCGGGTTGGTAGGGTGGGCGAGTGGGTGGGTTGGTAGGTTGGGGTGGGGCGGGCGGTGTAATTTTTAACCGTGATGTGTCTGTATGTATTGTAATAAATGTTTGTGTGTTTGTTTGTGTGTTTGTTAGGGGTTTCATTGGTTTTGTTTGTTTGTTTGTTTGTTTGTGTTTGTTAGGGGTATCATTGGGTTGGGTTGTTTGTTTGTTTGTTTGTTTGTGTTTGTTAGGGGTATCATTGGGTTGGGTTGTTTGTTTGTTTGTTTGTGTTTGTTAGGGGATCATTGGGTTGGGTTGTTTGTTTGTTTGTTTGTTTGTGTTTGTTAGGGGTATCATTGGGTTGGGTTGTTTGTTTGTTTGTTTGGTTTGTTAGGGGTATCATTGGGTTGTTTGTTTGTTTGTTTGTTGTGTTTTGGGTATCATTGGGTTGGGTTTGTTGTTGTGTTTGTTAGGGGATCATTGGGTTGGGTTGTTTGTTTGTTTGTTTGTTTGTGTTTGTTAGGGGTATCATTGGGTTGGGTTGTTTGTTTGTTTGTTTGTTTGTGTTTGTTAGGGGATCATTGGGTTGGGTTGTTTGTTTGTTTGTGTTTGTTAGGGGTATCATTGGGTTGGGTTGTTTGTTTGTTTGTTTGTGTTTGTTAGGGGTATCATTGGGTTGGGTTGTTTGTTTGTTTGTTTGTGTTTGTTAGGGATCATTGGGTTGGTTTTGTTTGTTGTGTTGTAGGGTATATGGGTGGTTGTTGGTTTGTTGGTTTGTGTTTGTTAGGGTATCATTGGGTTGGGTTGTTTGTTTGTTTGTGTTTGTTAGGGGTATCATTGGTTGGGTTGTGTGTTGTTGTGTTGTTGGGGATCATTGGTTGGTTGTTGTTGTTTGTTTGTGTTTGTTAGGGGATCATTGGGTTGGGTTGTTTGTTTGTTTGTGTTTGTTAGGGGATCATTGGGTTGGGTTGTTTGTTTTTTGTTTGTCTTGATGTATGTTGTTGTTCTTGTTGTTATTATTATTATTATTATTATTAATGTAATGTTTTGTTTGTGTCTATTGCAGGTAAGGTGGTAAGAGTTGTTGGTGAAGACTGTTGGTGAGTGGTGTTGGTGAGTAGTGTTGGTGAAGACTGTTGGTGAGTAGTGTTGGTGAAGACTGTTGGTGAAGACTGTTGGTGAAGACTGTTGGTGAGTAGTGTTGGTGAAGACTGTTGGTGACTAGTGTTGGTGAGGGCTGTTGGTGAAGACTGTTGGTGAGTAGTGTTGGTGAAGACTGTTGGTGAAGACTGTTGGTGAGTAGTGTTGGTGAAGACTGTTGGTGAGTAGTGTTGGTGAAGACTGTTGGTGAGTAGTGTTGGTGAAGACTGTTGGTGAAGACTGTTGGTGACTAGTGTTGGTGAAAACTGTTGGTGAGTAGTGTTGGTGAAGACTGTTGGTGAGTAGTGTTGGTGAAGACTGTTGGTGAAAATTGTTGGTGAAGACTGTTGGTGAGTAGTGTTGGTGAAGACTATTGGTGAGGGCTGTTGGTGAAGACCGTGTTGGTGTGTGTTTAGATCTGTATGTGTGTGTGTGTGTGTGTGTGTAAAGGGGTGTGTGTGTGTGTGTGTGTGTGTGTGTGTGTGTGTGTGTGTGTGTGTTGTAAAGGGGTGTGTGTGTGTGTGTGTGTGTGTGTGTTGTAAAGGGGTGTATGTGTGTGTGTTGTAAAGGGGTGTGTGTGGGTTGTAAAGGGGTGTGTGTGTGTGTGTGTTGTAAAGGGGTGTATGTGTGTGTGTTGTAAAGGGGTTATATTAATAGTAGTGAGTGTAAGGTGTGTGTTGAAGGAGTTGGCAGCCAGAAGGCTGAATATACAGTGTGTGTGTGTGGTGAATGGGTGTTGTAAAGGGGTGTGTGTGTGTGTGTGTTGTAAAGGGGTGTGTGTGTGTGTGTGTGTTGTAAAGGGGTGTGTGTGTGTGTGTGTGTGTGTTGTAAAGGGGTGTGTGTGTGTGTGTGTGTTGTAAAGGGGTGTGTGTGTGTGTGTGTTGTAAAGGGGTGTGTGTGTGTGTGTGTGTGTGTTGTAAAGGGGTGTGTGTGTGTGTGTGTGTGTTGTAAAGGGGTGTGTGTGTGTGTGTGTGTGTTGTAAAGGGGTGTGTGTGTGTTGTAAAGGGGTGTGTGTGTGTGTGTGTGTGTTGTAATTTTTTTTTTCATATACAGTATATAATTTTTTGCCAAATTTTATACTATTTTTGTTTTAATATTTTTGATGGTTCTTACCTATCCATCCATCCATCCGTCCATCCATCCATCCGTCCGTCCGTCCGTCCGTCCGTCCGTCCATCCATCTCCATAGCGCTACAGTAAATTGTAAACTTGTAACTACAACTGTATTTGTGACCTGAGAGTACAGTTAAAAATACAGTAGACTCCTCCAGACTACAGCTGTATTGTGTACTTACTGTAGGACACACACACACACACACACACACCTCTCACACACACGCACACACACACACACACCTCACACACACACACACACACACCTCACACACACGCACACACACGCACGCACGCACACACACACACACACACACACACACCTCTCACACACACACACACACACACACTCACACACACTCACACACACACACACACACACACACCTCACACACACACACACCCTCTCACACACACACACACACACACCTCTCACACACACACACACACACACACCTCACACACACACCTCTCACACACACACACACCTCTCACACACACACACACACACCTCTCACACACACACACACACCCACCTCTCACACACACACACACACCCACCTCTCACACACATACACACACACACACACCTCACACACACACACACCTCTCTCTCTCTCTCTCACACACACACACACACACACACACACGGCCAATGTATACCTGAGTGTGTTAAAATCCTGCCGCCACACATCCTGTAGTATTTTCATCTATATGTAAATAGTGCGTCGTGTGTGTGTAGAGAGGCGGTGTGTGTGTGTGTGAGAGGTTGGTGTGTGTGGGGGTGGGGTGTATGTATGTATGTATGGCGACCTGTGGTGAAATGGTTAGCATGTTCGCCTCGCAAGCGGGAGGATCCGAATTCGATCCCCGGACAGGGTGAAACTATGGCCAAGTTTCTTTACGCCATCTGCCTCTGTCTACCCAGCAGTAATTGGGGACCTGGATGTTATTCGTGTTCTGAGGTAATGGTTAGCCAGTGCAGTTGGCGAGTTGTCCGGTCTTCCCGGACTATTCCCTGACACTGAGTCATGCAGCTCTTTAACTCAGGGTGTGGTTGTGTTGGCGACAGCTTCTACACCTTAAACACTGGGTCATGCAGCTCGTTAACTTAGGGTGTGGTTGTGGTGTTGGCGACAGCTTCTACACCTTAAACACTGGGTCATGCAGCTCGTTAACTCAGGGTGTGGTTGTTGTGTTGGCGACAGCTTCTATACCTGAAACAAATTCACGCCTCGGTGGCCCTTGGGCCGGCCATCCTCAGACAACACGAGGGGCAACCATTAATATGTGTGTGTGTGTGTGTGTGGTACTCAGCTGTGGCTTCTTATCAAATTTTATCACCTTATCTCTTCCTGTGTTGTGTCAGCAGGTGGTGGTGATGGGGTTATTGGTGGTAGTGATGGTGGTGATAGTTGTGGTCGTGTTGTTGGTAGGTGATGGTAGTTTTATAGTAGTGGCGATGGTGGTAGCAATAGTTGTAGTGGTGGTTGTGGTTGTTATAGTAGTGTCCAAGTTAAATCTCTCTCTCTCTCTCTCTCTCTCTCTCTCTCTCTATCTATCTATATCCATCCATCTATCCTCCCTCCCCCTCCCCCCCCCCCCCCAGGCAGGCGTCTCCCACGGCCGCTGCTCAAATATTGATAACAACCGACGGGAAGGGTGATGGGGAGGCCAAGCTGTGTACCCCCATAACGGTGACTAGTGTACCCCCATGATGCTCCCATACCCCCATAACGGTGGCTAGTGTACCCCCATGATGCTCCTATACCCCCATAGCGGTGGCTAGTGTACCCCATGATGCTCCCATACCCCCATAACGGTGACTAGTGTACCCCCATGATGCTCCCATACCCCCATAACGGTGGCTGGGGAAGGTTAGACCCAGGCTGGGGGGGGAGGGCTGGTGTAAGGTAAAGTCTCTTGTGTTATTTTGACGCCATTTTGGTTTGTATTATAGTGAGTTGCCTGCAGTGAATCAGTCAGCTGTGAGGAGAATATAGCTTCAGGAAGGTTGACTATCGTGGTAGTGGTGGTGTGGTAGTGGTGGTAGTAATGATGTACTGGTGTGGTGTAGTGTGGTAGTAGTAGCAGTGGTATGGTGGTGGTGTAGCAGTAGTGTGGTAGCAGCGTGGCGTCTCTGATGTTGTGGTGGCATTTTACAGCGTTCCGGGTCCCAGTTTTTCATCTCGGAAGGGTAGCATACACACACACACACACCTCTCTCTCTCTCTCTCTCTCTCTCTCTCTCTCTCTCTCTCTCTCTCTCTCTCTCTCTCTCTCTCCGTCCCCTATGGTGTCCGAAAGATAACTTGAGAATACTTGTCGGATGTAAATAAAAGTTGGTGTACAGGTTCGTCTTAGTAACATCCAGGTGTAGTTTGCTAATTAATGTTGTTGGTCTTTGTTTACCTGAGTTATGCTCTTGGTTACCGTTGAGGAGGTTCTCTTGTTTACCCCTCACAGGCTCGGGAGGGGGAGGGGGCTAGTTTATTGTGCACCCTGTGATGTCTCTAAGTGTGTGTGTGTGTGTGTGTGTGTGTGTGTGTGTGTGTGTGTGTGTTTTAGCCTTCGTAGACCTTCTGTAGGTAATGTATGGGTCAGTGTGGGAGTGCCTGAAGGCCATTGAGAGTAGTGGTGATGTATATAGTGGAGGAAAAATGGGTGTATACATAGGGAGATGCCTATGTATGGGTCATGTGTTGGGGGGGGGGGGGTGTGGGAGCCAGCTAAGGGAGGGGGGACACCTGTATTAGGGGAGGTGTGAGGATAGTGTAGTGAGGGGTGAGGGCTATGAGAGGTAAGGGGGTGGAGAGATTATGAGGGGTGAGGGGAGGTGTGAAGATAATCAAGGGTGTAGTGAGGGGGTGGGGGGAGGTTATAAGAGGGGTGAGAGGTGGGGAGGTTATAAGAGGGGTGAGGCGGCTCTAGTAGTAGTGTATATAGCCAGGCCTCACACTCCTCCACGTCCCCCCCTCTCTCTCTCTCTCTCTCTCTCTCTCTCTCTCTCTCTCTCTCTCTCTCTCTCTCTCTCCCTCTCCCTCACTAATATCGGGGACCCAGACTCAGCCTCCTATACTGTACCCGAGATATTGGCGGGGGTCAGTGATAGATGTTCCTGTAGTGGCTGCGGCAGGAGTCACCAACGATACCCTGTGTGTGTGGCGAGGTGATCAACAGTGATACTTAATGTTGGGTGTTGTTAAGTCGTCTTCCAGTTGGGTGAGGGAGGAGGCCTCGTTATGAGCACTGAGGGGTCCCTACACACAGCAGGAGTGGAGGGTGAGAGGTCGTTAGGGAGGTAGCAGCATCGTCAATACTAGGCCAGGACAGATGAGTGTAGGAGGGGGGGAGAAAGAAGAGGGGAGGAAGGAAGGAAGTTATAGTTCGGAGATTGAAGAAGTTCAGGAGGAGGTAAGAGAGGGCGGGCTGACCGCCTAGCTAAGCTAATAGTGTGTTAGGGTTGTGTCATGGGTTAGTTATTGTCTGTCGGTACAGGCACTAGACAGCCTACCCTGTCCCATATGGTGTACAGTAGGTCCAGAGGTGTTAATGGCACTGTCAACTGTGGGCGGCGGCGGAGACGTTGTGTGTAGAGGGGGTGGGGATGTATAGGGCGGCTAGTGAGAGATTAATGTAATTAATAATTAATTTTACAGCAGCTAGTTTATTGTGCACCCCATACTCATCCTGTGAGCGGTAGCCCAAAAGGATTACAGAGTAGTTCACAAAGGGTCAGTGTAACTAACCCCCGTGGTCAGGATATTACGGCATTGAATGTTACACAGTATTTCAAATAAATTCTTTGTTTAGTTCTATACATAAAGGGAAACTTATTCACAACGGCGTGAATACAGGCGTGTGAGGCGGTATGTCTGGTCGCACACTTTGTTATTCACATTTGCGTTAGAAGTATTCAAGCACATTGTGTATTTGGTTCTATACATGAGAACTGATACAGCTACTATGTGCAAAAAAGTGGATACAATCTTAATATGTCGGCTATCTTGCCATTAGAGATGAAGTGTTGTGCCATTTCACACACAGTGTGCTTGGACCTGTCCCTAAAAGGCTCTATCTTCACACAGTCGAGGACGTAGTGTTCAAGTGTGTGGCCATATGTCTGGCCTCACACTTTACATTTAGTCTTGTTTACATCTGCTTGAGGAACATACTGCCAAAGGTACTTATATCCTAACCTTAATCTAGCGGTTACAACATCTTGTAATCTAGTGATCTTGTTACTTGCTCCATCACTTGATACATCTCATCATGGTAAACTATGGATCGACTGGTGCCTGTTTGCACTTGTCTACTTGTGTCAAATTCATCAATATTTGGGTCTGTCAAAAAAACCTTAAAACTGTAATTAGTGAGGGAGGAGGAGGGGGGGTTGTAGAGGCCGGCTAGTGAGGGAGGAGGGGGGGGTGTAGAGGCCGGCTAGTGAGGGAGGAGGGGGGGGTGTAGAGGCCGGCTAGTGAGCAAGGTGAGGACGTAGAGGCCGGCTAGTGAGCGAGGTGGGGGCGTAGAGGCCGACTGGTGAGAGAGGCGGGTGCAGGGTGTCAGTGGAGGTAGTACTGGATGACTGTGGTGTAGAGGTCAGTTGTAGGAGACACGGATGTACTGTGGATGATGAAAAAGGTGTTAATGAGTATCAAGGTGTGTCAGACAGGTGTATGACGAGAGAATCATAACAAGACGAGTACAGTGACACGAACAGGTGTGTAGACTGGTAGACAGGTATGTAGCCTAGTGCACGTGATAGACAGGTGTGTAGACTGGTGCACGGGATAGACAGGTGTGTAGACTGGTGCACGGGATAGACAGGTGTGTAGACTGGTGCACGGGATAGACAGGTGTGTAGACTGGTGCACGGGATAGACAGGTGTGTAGACTGGTGCACGGGATAGACAGGTATGTAGACTGGTACACGGGATAGACTGGTGTGTAGACTGGTGCACGGGATAGACAGGTGTGTAGACTGGTGCACGGGATAGACAGGTGTGTAGACTGGTGCACGGGATAGACAGGTGTGTAGAATGATGCACGGGATAGTCAGGTGTGTAGACTGGTGCACGGGATAGACAGGTGTGTAGACTGGTGCACGGGATAGACTGGTGTGTAGACTGGTGCACGGGATAGACAGGTATGTAGACTGGTGCACGGGATAGACAGGTATGTAGACTGGTGCACGGGATAGACAGGTGTGTAGACTGGTGCACGGGATAGACAGGTGTGTAGACTGGTGCACGGGATAGACAGGTGTGTAGACTGGTGCTTGGGAGCGACAGGTGTGTAGAGTGGTGCACGGGATAGACAGGTGTGTAGACTGGTGCATAGGATAGACAGGTATGTAGACTGGTGCACGGGTGCACGGGATAGACAGGTGTGTAGACTGGTGCATAGGATAGACAGGTATGTAGACTGGTGCACGGGATGTACAGGTGTGTAGAGCATATGTGGTGATTTCTTTACGTCACTCGGCATATTGGACCATAAAGTGAGTTATATAATGGTCCATTGTCGGGGGGGGGGGCGGGGCGACAAGGGGGTGGAGGGCGGACAAGGTGGGTGGAGAGGGGGGAGGGCAAGGGGGTGGAGGGCGGACAAGGTGGGTGGAGAGGGGGGAGGGCAAGGGGGTGGAGGGTGGACAAGGTGGGTGGAGAAGGGGGGGGGGGGCAAGGGGGCGGCCAGGTATAGTAACTGCGTGAAGTGGCGTGGTCAGTAGTGAGGACAGAGGGAAGTGTATTTTGTTTAGATGTGCGGGAGGACCAGTGACGTGTACGTGTTGACTGGAGTGACGTGTATGTTTTGACAGGAGTGACGTGCGTGGACGTGACCTGTGTAGTGGTTACAACCTTGATAGTGTCACGTTAACACTTAGATAGTTGTGTTAAGTGGTGGTGTGGTGGTGGGGGTGTGGTGGTGGTGGTGTAGTGGTGGGGGTGTGGTGGTGGGGTGTAGTGGTGGTTGCAGTGTGGTGGTGGTTGGAGTGTGGTAGTTGTGGTGGTGGTTGGAGTGTGGTAGTTGTGGTGGTGGTTGGAGTGTGGTGGTTGTGGTGGGTTGTAGTGGTGGTTGCAGTGTGGTGGTGGTTGGAGTGTGGTAGTTGTGGTGGGTTGTAGTGGTGGTTGCAGTGTGGTGGTGGTTGGAGTGTGGTAGTTGTGGTGGTGGTTGTGGTGGGGTGTAGTGGTGGTTGCAGTGTGGTGGTGGTTGGAGTGTGGTAGTTGTGGTGGGGTGTAGTGGTGGTTGCAGTGTGGTGGTGGTTGGAGTGTGGTAGTTGTGGTGGTGGTTGTGGTGGGGTGTAGTGGTGGTTGCAGTGTGGTGGTGGTTGGAGTGTGGTAGTTGTGGTGGGGTGTAGTGGTGGTTGCAGTGTAGTGGTGGTTGCAGTGTGGTAGTTGTGGTGGTGGTTGTGGCTAGGTGATGGTGTGGTAATGTAACTATCCACTTGACTCTTATCTATTTATCTTTATTTGTTTTTGTTTCTCTCTGTTATCTAGAGAGAAAGAAAGAGAGAGAGATAGAGAGAGAGAGAGAGAGAGAGAGAGAGAGAGAGAGAGAGAGAGAGAGAGAGAGAAAACTGTTCTGGCCATATCAACTGTTTTAATATCAATATAATTTTCTTTCATCCGTTTATTTAACTCACTCACTCTCTTTCTCTCTCCTCCTTCTTTCTCTCCCTTTTTTCTCTCTCTCTCTCCTCCTCTACATTGTTAATTCCTTCTTTTCTTCTTCTAACTCTTCTCTTTTCTTCCCTTTCTCTCCCTTCTTATTTATCTTTCCTCCTCCATCGTGGTCACCAGTGCATGATCCACTTTAACTGTCTAGACGCTCTCTGTCTGTCTGTCCGTCTGTCACCAATGTATCCTTTGTCTGTCTCTCTCTCTCTCTCTCTCTCTCTCTCTCTCTCTCTCTCTCTCTCTCTCTCTCTCTCACCACACGATGACCTGAGGTATAAACAATACTAAACAAACAATACTAAACAAACAAACAGACAGACATCACTTTTATGTTATTATTCCCCTCCCCGTGTGATGCTTCCCCTGGTGAGTGAGTGAGCAATTGTGTTTGTTTGTTTGTGTTGCTAGTGTATGATGCGTGTTACTTAAGTTACCGAGTGGTGTAGTGTTACTTATTGCCGCGTGGGTCCAGAAAGTAGCTACTGAGTGTGTTGTTATTTTTGTTATTTTTGTTATTGTAGTTATTGTTATTGTTATTATTATTATTATTAAACAACCACTCACCGTTTACCATTCCCGCATTAACGTGGAGTCTGCCGCCTTATCCTGTGTGTATGTCACGTGATCTTTCGCTGTGACCTTAGTGGCGTGACCTTTCAAGCCTTTTGTTCCTACCTGTGTGACCTTTATGTGGGGGGGGGGGGGGGGGGAGAAATGTAGGGGTGAGGAGGGAGAGGTAGGAGGGGCCGCCAGCCTCTGAGGAGGAGGAGGAGGAGGAGGAGGAACCAACGTCATTATAGGAAGAAGAAGAAGAGGGGAAGGAGGAGGAAGAGGAAGAAGTGGAAGAGGAGGAGGAGGAGGAGGAGGAGGAAGAAGTGGAAGAGGAGGAGGAGGAAGAAGATCTATATCACAGTAGGAAGAGGAGGAGGAGGAGGAGGAAGAAGAGGGAGGTCTGATGGGCTGGATAAATGCAGTAGGTGGTGATGCTGGTGGTGCTAGTGGTGGTGATGATTGTGGTGGTGGTGGTGATGATAGTGGTGGTGGTGGTGGTGATTGTGGTGGTGGTGGTGGTGATGATAGTGGTGGTGGTGGTGGTGCTGGTGGTGGTGGTGGTGCTAGTGGTGGTGGTGGTAGTGGTGGTGGTGCTAGTGGTGGTGGTGGTGCTGCTAGTGGTGGTGGTTGTGGTGGTGCTAGTGGTGGTGGTGATAGTGGTGGTGGTGGTAATGGTGGTGGTGGTGCTAGTGGTGGTGGTAGTGGTGGTGGTGGTGGTGCTAGTGGTGGTGGTGGTGGTGGTGGTAGTGGTGGTGGTGGTAGTGGTGGTGGTGGTGCTAGTGGTGGTGGTGCTAGTGGTGGTGGTGGTGGTGCTAGTGGTGGTGCTAGTGGTGGTGCTAGTGGTGGTGGTGGTGGTAGTGGTGGTGGTGGTGCTAGTGGTGGTGGTAGTGGTGGTGGTGGTGCTAGTGGTGGTGGTGGTGGTGCTAGTGGTGGTGCTAGTGGTGGTGGTGGTGGTGGTGCTAGTGGTGGTGGTAGTGGTGGTGGTGGTGCTAGTGGTGGTGGTGGTGGTGGTGCTAGTGGTGGTGGTGGTGCTAGTGGTGGTGGTAGTGGTGGTGGTGGTGGTGGTGCTAGTGGTGGTGGTAGTGGTGGTGGTGGTGCTAGTGGTGGTGGTGCTAGTGGTGGTGGTGGTGGTGCTAGTGGTGGTGGTGATAGTGGTGGTGGTGATAGTGGTGGTGGTGGTGCTAGTGGTGGTGGTGCTAGTGGTGGTGCTGCTAGTGGTGGTGGTTGTGGTGGTGCTAGTGGTGGTGGTGGTGGTGGTGCTAGTGGTGGTGCTAGTGGTGGTGGTGGTGGTGGTGCTAGTGGTGGTGGTAGTGGTGGTGGTGGTGCTAGTGGTGGTGGTGCTAGTGGTGGTGGTGGTGCTAGTGGTGGTGGTGGTGGTGGTGCTAGTGGTGGTGGTAGTGGTGGTGGTGGTGGTGGTGGTGCTGCTAGTGGTGGTGGTGGTGCTAGTGGTGGTGGTGCTAGTGGTGGTGGTGGTGCTAGTGGTGGTGGTGCTAGTGGTGGTGCTAGTGGTGGTGGTGGTGCTAGTGGTGGTGGTAGTGGTGATGGTGGTGGTGGTGCTAGTGGTGGTGGTGGTGGTGCTAGTGGTGGTGCTAGTGGTGGTGGTGGTGGTGGTAGTGGTGGTGGTGGTAGTGGTGGTGGTGGTGCTAGTGGTGGTGGTGCTAGTGGTGGTGCTGCTAGTGGTTGTGGTGGTGCTGGTGGTGGTGGTGGTGATAGTGTACTACCAACCCCTCACTGAACCAACGACGTCTTAATTAACTAGTGGAACGACCTGTGTCACACTACATCAACATCCTCTTCCCACGACCCCACACCCCCACACCCATCCCACCACCCCCACACCCCCCCTCCCCCCCCACCCACCCCAGACACTTGAGGGACCAATGAGATGAGCTGGAAGCACTCAGCCTCCCGTTGATTAGAAGCAAGATGAACACCGCCATTAACGGTACCTGGGGCCACCAACCTTACTCACACGGAGGACTATTACCCACGAGGATGAGTCTTAGCTGGGATGGTGATGAGTCTTAGCTAGGGTGGTGATGAGTCTTAGCTAGGGTGGTGATGAGTCTTAGCTAGGATAGTGATGAGTCTTAGTTAGGGTGGTGATGAGTCTTAGCTAGGATAGTGATGAGTCTTAGCTAGGGTGGTGATGAGTCTTAGCTAGGGTGGTGATGAGTCTTAGCTAGGATAGTGATGAGTCTTAGCTAGGGTGGTGATGAGTCTTAGCTAGGATGGTGATGAGTCTTAGCTAGGGATGGTGATGAGTCTTAGCTAGGGTGGTGATGAGTCTTAGCTAGGATAGTGATGAGTCTTAGCTAGGGTGGTGATGAGTCTTAGCTAGGGTGGTGATGAGTCCCAACTAGGATGATGATTCTTAGCTAGGATGATGGTGAGGTGGTGGTGGGCGGCAAGAAGGGGTGGTAGTGGTAGTGGGCGGCAAGAAGGGGTGGTAGTGGTAGTGGGCGGCAAGAAGGGGTGGTAGTGGTAGTGGGCGGCAAGAGGGGTGGTAGTGGGCGGCAACAAGGGGTGGTAGTGGTGGTGGTGGGCAGAAACAAGGGGTGATGGTGGGCGGCAACAAGGGGTGATGGTGGGCGGCAACAAGGGGTGGTAATGGTAGTGGGCGTCAACAAGGGGTGGTAGTGGTGGTGGTGGGCGGCAACAAGGGGTGGTAATGGTAGTGGGCGTCAACAAGGGGTGGTAGTGGTGGGCGGCAACAAGGGGTGATGGTGGGCGGCAACAGGGGGTGGTAGTGGGCGGCAGCTACTGGGAGATCCGGGTGGGTTGGTCGGTTAATATAAACACATCACTGACTAAATATATTGCCTGTGTGTGTGTGTGTGTCTGTCTGTCTGTCTGTCTGTCTGTCTGTCTGTGTGTGTGTGTGTGTGTGTGTGTGTGTGTGTGTGTGTCTGTCTGTGTGTGTGTGTGTGTGTCCACTGTCCTCTCACCTCCATTTGCTCCATCCCACCACACCCCTTCCTCTTCCCTCCCCCCACTCCTTCCCTCCCTCCCCCCACTCCCTCACCCCCCCCCCACTCCTTCCACTCCCTCCATGAACTGTAGTCAAGAGGGACATGCGCTGAGAACTACCTAATTACCGCAAGTTTGAAGTTAACGACATAATACAGGTCGTTAAGTTGGATGACAAATGTGTGTGTGTGTGTAAGGTGATCACATCCAACTACAGTACAGCCTCAGTGCTCTCTCTCTCTCTCTCTCTCTCTCTCTCTCTCTCTCTCTCTCTCTCTCTCCCTCCCTGTTTGAGCGGCGGGACACAGTAGTTAAGCCTATCTAAACCCTTATATTGGAACCTCAATAACACCGGCTTGTGTTGGAGAGAATGTCGGGTTGTGTTGGAGAGAATGACTGGTTGTGTTGGAGAGAATGAATAGAGGTGTTGAAGTGATGCTGATTGCCGTTTTAATTGCGCTGTTTGGATGTAAATGGTGCTTAATAACTCTGACGGTTGAAGCACCTAAAACTAAGACCTAGTTAACGGTGCTTCATGACCTTGATGGTTAAAGCACCTAAAACTAAGACCTAGTTAACGGTGTTTCATGACCCTGATGGTTGAAGCACCTAAAACTAAGACCTAGTTAACGGTGCTTCATAACCCTGATGGTAGTTGAAGCACCTAAAACTAAGACCTAGTTAACGGTGTTTCATGACCCTGATGGTTGAAGCACCTAAAACTAAGACCTAGTTAACGGTGCTTCATAACCCTGATGGTAGTTGAAGCACCTAAAACTAAGACCTAGTTAACGGTGCTTCATAACCCTGATGGTTGAAGCACCTAAAACTAAGACCTAGTTAACGGTGCTTCATGACCCTGATGGTTGAAGCACCTAAAACTAAGACCTAGTTAACGGTGCTTCATGACCCTGATGGTAGTTGAAGCACCTAAAACTAAGACCTAGTTAACGGTGCTTCATAACCCTGATGGTTGCAGCACCTAAAACTAAGACCTAGTTAACGGTGCTTCATAACCCTGATGGTTGAAGCACCTAAAACTAAGACCTAGTTAACGGTGCTTCATGACCCTGATGGTTGAAGCACCTAAAACTAAGACCTAGTTAACGGTGCTTCATAACCCTGATGGTAGTTGAAGCACCTAAAACTAAGACCTAGTTAACGGTGCTTCATAACCCTGATGGTTGAAGCACCTAAAACTAAGACCTAGTTAACGGTGCTTCATGACCCTGATGGTTGAAGCACCTAAAACTAAGACCTAGTTAACGGTGCTTCATGACCCTGATGGTAGTTGAAGCACCTAAAACTAAGACCTAGTTAACGGTGCTTCATAACCCTGATGGTTGAAGCACCTAAAACTAAGACCTAGTTAACGGTGCTTCATAACCCTGATGGTAGTTGAAGCACCTAAAACTAAGACCTAGTTAACGGTGCTTCATGACCCTGATGGTAGTTGAAGCACCTAAAACTAAGACCTAGTTAACGGTGCTTCATAACCCTGATGGTTGCAGCACCTAAAACTAAGACCTAGTTAACGGTGCTTCATAACCCTGATGGTTGAAGCACCTAAAACTAAGACCTAGTTAACGGTGCTTCATAACCCTGATGGTAGTTGAAGCACCTAAAACTAAGACCTAGTTAACGGTGCTTCATGACCCTGATGGTAGTTGAAGCACCTAAAACTAAGACCTAGTTAACGGTGCTTCATAACCCTGATGGTAGTTGAAGCACCTAAAACTAAGACCTAGTTAACGGTGCTTCATAACCCTGATGGTAGTTGAAGCACCTAAAACTAAGACCTAGTTAACGGTGCTTCATAACCCTGATGGTTGAAGCACCTAAAACTAAGACCTAGTTAACGGTGCTTCATAACCCTGATGGTAGTTGAAGCACCTAAAACTAAGACCTAGTTAACGGTGCTTCATGTCCCTGATGGTAGTTGAAGCACCTAAAACTAAGACCTAGTTAACGGTGCTTCATAACCCTAATGGTAGTTGAAGCACCTGAAACTAAGACCTACTTTAGTTAACGGTGCTTCATAACCCTGATGGTAGTTGAAGCACCTAAAACTAAGACCTAGTTAACGGTGCTTCATGGCCCTGATGGTAGTTGAAGCACCTAAAACTAAGACCTAGTTAACGGTGCTTCATAACCCTGATGGTAGTTGAAGCACCTAAAACTAAGACCTAGTTAACGGTGCTTCATGACCCTGATGGTTGAAGCACCTAAAGCTAAGACCTAGTTAACGGTGCTTCATGACCCTGATGGTTGAAGCACCTAAAACTAAGACCTAGTTAACGGTGCTTCATGACCCTGATGGTAGTTGAAGCACCTAAAACTAAGACCTAGTTAACGGTGCTTCATGACCCTGATGGTAGTTGAAGCAATTATCTGACGCAATTATTTAGGAAGATAATTGTTGTGTAAGTGTGGCGAGGGACTTAATTTGGAGTGTATGTTGAGTGTGTGTTGGGTGTATGTTGAGTGTATGTTGAGTGTATGTTGGGTGTATTTAAAGGTAGTGTAACGTAGAGAGAGAGAGAGAGAGAGAGAGAGAGAGAGAGAGGAGAAAGAGAGAAAGAGAGAGAGAGAGAGAGAGAGAGAGAGAGAGAGAGAGAGAGAGACAGTATATACGGTTCAGGTGTATACAGGTGTGAATATTCGTCTATATTTGTGTTATTAATTGATGTATTCTCTCTATTACAGGTAAGGTAGACCCCCAGGTGTATGGTGTATACTTCGCTGTGAGTATGATGATGTGTGATTTAGACTTTTCTACTGTTTAATTAGGACGTGTATGTATGTATGTATGTATGTATGTACAGGTATGTATGTATGTATGTATGTATGTATGTATAGGTAATTGTATTGTAGTGAGATAATTAATTTGGTTTGGAGTTACTTAATTACTTTATGTATGTATGTATGTAGGTATTTATTGCTTTGACACACACACACACACACACACACACACACACACACGCACACACACACACACGCACACACACACGCACACACGCACACACACACACACGCACACACACGCACACACACACGCACACGCACACACGCACACGCACACACACACACACACGCACACGCACGCACACACGCACACACACGCACACACACACACACGCACACACACACACACACGTCAGCTGGTGTGTGTTTTATCGCCTCATCTATAAAGTATTTAATATGAGTCAATTGTTATCATAGCGTTTTAATAATAGTCAGTTGGGTGCTGGGGGGGGGTGGTGTGGGTGGGGGGTGGTGTGGGGGGGGGGTGTTTTACGTTAATGGTGCAGGGATTAAACTATTAGTGGCGGTAATTAGCGGAGTTTTGTGTGTGTGGGTGGGGGGGGGGGGTAGTGAGGGTGGGTGGTGGGAGAGGGAGGGTGGGGGGGTGGTGGGAGAGGGAGGGTGGGAGAGGGTGAGTGGGTGGTGGTGAGGGTGGGGGGGGGGCGTAGTGGCTGTGTTGGTCCTCCACCTTGTTGGCATAACAATCACTGCGGGATGGTCACTTCCGCACCCATCCACCCCTTCCCCCTCCTTCCCCTCTCCCCTCTCCTCCTACTTCCCCCTTCTTTCTCTCCACCCTTCCCCCTCCTACCACCATAACCCCTAAGTCCTGCCCCCCCCCCCAGCCCCCTCCTTGATCTTAATAGCGGCAGTAGCTAGTTTAGTTGTTAATCTATTGTGTTAATTATTGGCCGTTTTTGGGATATACCAACAATAATAATAATAACAATAATAATAATTACATAACCACCATCCTATCATATTCTTAACCTCCTTAACTACTACTACTACTACTACTGCTGCTTATAATCTGTAGCTACTATCATGAACGTTGTATGTATGTATGTTTGTATGAACGTTGTATGTATGTATGAACGTTGTATGTATGTATGTATGTATGTATGTAATTGGTGTGTGTGTGTGTGTGTGTGATCGTTGTGTACATTGTTATATTGAGGAGCAGTTCTGTGTAATGGGTCTTGTTATTGTTATGATGATGGGGGCTGTGTGTGTGTGTGTGTGTGAGAGAGAGAGAGAGAGAGAGAGACAGAGAGAGAGAGAGAGAGAGAGAGAGAGAGAGAGAGAGAGAGAGCTAACTCGTCATCACAAACCACATTAAAAACTTCAGAAGATTAACATCACTGTCAAATTTAACAACCAAGTGGTTTATTGCATCAGGGGGTGGGTCTTCCCTCCACTCCCTCTCTCCCTCCACTCCCTCCCCTCCCTCCCTTCCCTCCCTCCCTCCCTCCACTCCCTCCCCTCCCTCCACTTAAGCCAGTTTAGTAATCATTTATATTCGGGGGGCCAATTTATGCATGGCCACACACAAGTTGGCCTTATAAAGATTTTCTGCTTACCGGGGCGCTGTGGAGACCAGTTGGCGTAGGTACCGGTAGGTCTCTCCGGTAACTGGGGCTGGGGGTCCTTTCCTTGGTTTGAGTCCTTCCCCAATACCCGGTAACTCCTTTAATACCAGTAAGTCCTTCCGGTAACTGGGGATCCTCTGTTTGGTTTGAGTCCTTCCCCAGTACCCGGTAACTCCTTCAATACCAGTAGGTCCTTCCGGTAACTGGGGCTGGGGGTCCTTTCCTTGGTTTGAGTCCTTCCCCAGTACCCGGTAACTCCTTCAATACCAGTAAGTCCTTCCGGTAACTGGGGGATCCTCTGTTTGGTTTGAGTCCTTCCCCAGTACCCGGTAACTCCTTTAATACCAGTAAGTCCTTCCGGTAACTGGGGGATCCTCTGTTTCGTTTGAATCCTTCCCCAGTACCCGGTAACTCCTTCAATACCAGTAAGTCCTTCCGGTAACTGGAGGTCTTCTGTTTGGTATTTCCTGGTACCTGGTCCTAAAGGTATCGGTATCATTATCTGGTACCATCGTAGAATAACCTCTCTCCTCCCTCCCTAACCTAACCTAACCTAAAGCTACCCTAACCTAACCTAACCTAAAGCTAACCTAACCTAACCTAACCTCTCCCACCCTATCGCCCCCAGGTAACGTGTGGGTGAAAAATAAGCTGGGGTGACTAATCTTCAGGTGATCCCTTCCTCCAAGCGTTACAGTATTAAAGATGGTATTGCTGGTATTAAAGATGGTATTGCTGGTATTAAAGATGGTAGTGCTGGTATTAAAGATGGTAGTGCTGGTATTAAAGATGGTAGTGCTGGTATTAAAGTTGGTAGTGCTGGTATTAAAGATGGTAGTGCTGGTATTAAAGATGGTAGTGCTGGTATTAAAGTTGGTAGTGCTGGTATTAAAGATGGTAGTGCTGGTATTAAAGATGGTAGTGCTGGTATTAAAGATGGTAGTGCTGGTATTAAAGACGGTAGTGCTGGTATTAAAGACGGTAGTGCTGGTATTAAAGATGGTAGTGCTGGTATTAAAGATGGTAGTGCTGGTATTAAAGATGGTAGTGCTGGCATTAAAGATGGTATTGCTGGTATTAAAGATGGTAGTGCTGGTATTAAAGATGGTAGTGCTGGTATTAAAGATGGTAGTGCTGGTATTAAAGATGGTAGTGCTGGTATTAAAGATGGTAGTGCTGGTATTAAAGATGGTATTGCTGGTATTAAAGATGGTAGTGCTGGTATTAAAGATGGTAGTGCTGGTATTAAAGATGGTAGTGCTGGTATTAAAGATGGTAGTGCTGGTATTAAAGATGGTAGTGCTGGTATTAAAGTTGGTATTGCTGGTATTAAAGATGGTAGTGCTGGTATTAAAGTTGGTATTGCTGCTATTAAAGATGGTATTGCTGGTATTAAAGGTGGTATTGCTGGTATTAAAGATGGTAGTGCTGGTATTAAAGTTGGTAGTGCTGGTATTAAAGATGGTATTGCTGGTATTAAAGATGGTATTGCTGGTATTAAAGATGGTAGTGCTGGTATTAAAGTTGGTATTGCTGCTATTAAAGATGGTATTGCTGGTATTAAAGATGGTATTGCTGGTATTAAAGATGGTAGTGCTGGTATTAAAGATGGTATTGCTGGTATTAAAGATGGTATTGCTGGTATTAAAGATGGTAGTGCTGGTATTAAAG
Source organism: Homarus gammarus (assembly GCA_958450375.1). Taxonomy (NCBI): domain Eukaryota; kingdom Metazoa; phylum Arthropoda; class Malacostraca; order Decapoda; family Nephropidae; genus Homarus; species Homarus gammarus. The sequence goes on along the minus strand of CAUDMG010000658.1, from coordinate 71,838 downwards.
TTGGTATTGCTGGTATTATAGATGGTAGTGCTGGTATTAAAGATAGTAGTGCTAGTATTGAAGATGGTATTGCTGGTATTAAAGATGGTATTGCTGGTATTAAAGATGGTAGTGCTGGTATTAAAGATGGTAGTGCTGGTATTAAGGATGGTAGTGCTGGTATTAAAGATGGTAGTGCTGGTATTAAATATGGTAGTGATGGTATTAAAGTTGGTAGTGATGGTATTAAAGATGGTAGTGCTGGTATTAAAGATGGTAGTGCTGGTATTAAAGATGGTAGTGCTGGTATTGAAGATGGTATTGCTGGTATTGAAGATGGTATTGCTGGTATTAAAGATGGTAGTGCTGGTATTAAAGATGGTAGTGCTGGTATTAAAGATGGTAGTGCTGGTATTAAAGATGGTAGTGCTGGTATTAAAGATGGTATTGCTGGTATTAAAGATGGTAGTGCTGGTATTAAAGATGGTAGTGCTGGTATTAAAGATGGCAGTGCTGGTATTAAAGATGGTAGTGATGGTATTATAGATGGTAGTGCTGGTATCAAAGATGGTAGTGCTGGTATTAAAGATGGTATTGCTGGTATTGAAGTTGGTAGTGCTGGTATCAAAGATGGTAGTGCTGGTATTGAAGATGGTAGTGCTGGTATTAAAGTTGGTAGTGCTGGTATTAAAGTTGGTAGTGCTGGTATTAAAGTTGGTAGTGCTGGTATTAAAGTTGTTTATTGCAGATTCCAAGTTTGTTTATACCTTGTTTGTTTGTTTGTTTGTTTGTTGTTTGCTGGGTGTATGCGAGTTTGTTTGTTTTTGTAAGTATAGTTTCAGGTTAGGTTTATCATGGAATAGTTTATGTAGTGTAGTGAATAGAGCAATTACTACTATTACTATTATTCTATTGCTAACTACTACTACTACTACTTTTTTTAAATTATGGCCTCCAGCCTCCCCCAATAGCCACACCTTCGCCGCCGTTCTATTAACTTAAAATTAACTATCCTAATACATAAGTAACTATCCTAGCTGTGTTGAGTTAGTTGAGCCTCAGATCTATGTGGCATTCTACTACTACTACTACTACTACTTTTTTTTTTTTTTTTTTTTTCTAAAACGTGGCCTCCAGCCTCCCCAAATAGGCACACCTTCGCCACCATTTATTTACCTTAATATTAAATATCCTAATACATAAGAAGCTATCCTAACTGTGTTAAATTAGTTGAGCCGCAGATCTATGCGGCATTCAGTGACTGTAGCCTCATAGTCAATATCTGCAGCAGTTGTCGGAGTAGGGGCAGAAGCTCTCGTTCCCCTGAGGCAGAGCAAAGCCGACCGAAGGAGAGAGAAGGACAGTCGACATCTCATCCAGGCTGTAACATAACTTCTGGGCTGCTGCTTCTGTTCGGAGATCAGCTCCGCGAGTCTGGCGTAGAAACATCTTGCACTTGGGCAAAAAGTGGTGGGACCTGGTAACATCGCGAGGTCCACAAATAGGGTACCACCCAAACGCCAGCAAATCCTTCCTCATCGTGAAGCCAGATCATTATGATCGGGCATTGGAGGTTTTCGGCGAAAGTGAGGTCAAAATAACTAAGGACGGCCAAAGACATCTAGGCGCAGTAATTGGCACTACGGACTTCAAGACCCAGTACATAGCGGGAAAGGTGAATGAGTGGGTTAGCGAAATCCAAGCTCTATCGGAGATTGCTAACACAGAGCCACATGCGGCCTTTGCAGCATTCACCCATGGAGTCAAGCATCGTTGGAACTGCCTGATGCGTACCATCCCTGAGATCGGACCCCTCCTCCACCCTTTGGAAGAAGCAATCAGTGTCAAGTTCATTCCCAAACTAGTGAAACACCCTGACTTAACCCTAGCAGAAAGAACACTTCTTGCACTTCCACCAAGACTGGGAGGGATGGGACTAACTAATCCAGAGGAGATTGCTGACTCTGAACATCAAAATTCACTTAAGCTCACGGCAGCCCTCACTGACCACACAATAGCCAAGAATGCAACAGGGGAAGTGGACACCAGCGAAGTTAATAAGATCCGTAGGTCCATTACAACAGATCGGCAGCACTGCCAAAATGACATGTTGCAGCAACTATTGCTGCAGGTTCCAGAAAATTTGACAAAAAAAGTAGCTATAGCGCAGGAGGTGGGCGCCTCGAACTGGTTAACTACGTTACCGATAAGGGCAAATGGTTTCAGTCTACTACTACTACTATTACTACTACTACTATTACGACTAAAAATGTTATTACTTCTATTGTTATTACGACTACTATTGCTATTACTATTACTACTTCTTTTATACCTTTCATTATTTCCTAAAGAAGAACACGTAACCTCCCCACCTCCTCTTACCCCTCACCCCTCCCCCTCTCTCCCTCCCTCACCCCCACCTCCTACCTCCCTCACTGTCCTCTCTCCTACTCCTCCCTCCCCCTCACCCCCCTCACCCCCACCTCCTACCTCCCTCACTGTCCTCTCTCCTACTCCTCCCTCCCCCTCACCCTCCCTCACCCCCACCTCCTACCTCCCTCACTGTCCTCTCTCCCACTCCTCCCTCCCCCTCACCCTCCCTCACCCCCACCTCCTACCTCCCTCACTGTCCTCTCTCCTACTCCTCCCTCCCCCTCACCCTCCCTCACCCCCACCTCCTACCTCCCTCACTGTCCTCTCTCCCACTCCTCCCTCCCCCTCACCCCCCTCACCCCCACCTCCTACCTCCCTTACTGTCCTCTCTCCCACTCCTCGCTCCCCTTCCACCTTCCCCCTACCTCCCTTCCTCTCCATCCTCCTCACCTCTCTCCCTCCTCACCCCTCTCCCCCCTCTCCCCTCTCCCCCCTCTCCATCACCCCTCCCCCCCCCACACACACAACACTAACGATGCCTTCAACATTTACATAAAAGAGTTCCTTCATTTTTCTTATTTTGGTGAACAAGTTTAGCCCAAAAATTATAGCTATATTTCTTTCATTTTGTCTCCCAGTGATGGACGAAGATGATAAATGAGATGGAAATAGATTTTTTTTGTGGGGTGGAAAATAAATTGATGAAAGTAAACAGGGTATTCGGGTTTATTTCCGGGTTGTAAATATGGATGAGTAAACAGTGTATTCACCCTTATTTCCGGGTTGTACTGGACTATACAAAGAAGAGGTGTATATATGCTGGAACTATGAAGTGTATTTATAAGTATAGGAATATGTATTATAAATGGATATATACATTGAATACACATACATATACACTGTACATACATACTGTAGGCAGCTGTCTAACAGGGAGGTACTACCGCCTGGGAAGATATTGGAAACATAATGTGTTGTCTAATGGTAGACCCTGCTGCCATATGTGACCAAGTCCCAGGTTGATGATCTGACTTTCTGCCTCATTTACACACAATTGTAGGTCTCAATTGTTTCTCTTACTATTGACAACACAACACAACACACATACTGTATATTGTTTCTCACTATTGATCTTTTTTGTATTTATTTATTATTATTATTATTATTATTATTATTATTATTATTATTATTATTATTATTAATGTTATTATTATTATTATTATTATTATTATTATTATTATTATTATTATTATTATATTTTCGCCCCCTAGGCCCTGATGTGGTGGGCTAATCCCCGTAAAAAATCCGTACATATATAATGGACACACACACACACACACACACACACACACACACACACACACACTCACTCTTAATAGTCTGTCTTTCTGTTCTAATTTCAGTATGGCCTTAACCTAACCTCACCTAACCTAATTTAACCTCACCTAACCTAACCTAATGTAACCCAGCCTAACCCAACCCAATTAACCTAACCTAACCTAACGTAACCCAGCCTAACCCAACCCAATTAACCTAACCTAACCTCATCTAATCTAAGTTAACCTAATCAAGATTCCAGCATTAATTCTCTTCATTATAATAAGCTGCTTAATTTTAAAACCCAGATATCTCTCTCTCTTTCTTTCTCTCTCTCTCTCTCTCTCTCTCTCTCTCTCTCTCTCTCTCTCTCTCGTCACAAGATTGCCAGCGGGTCGTCTCATTACGTGTTGTCGTCTTACAATTACGTTAATCCCAGACACCGAAGCAGTTTCGTGTCGTTTCGTGTCGTTTTTCGTATCATTTCGTGTCATTTCGTATCATATTGGTTTTCTAGAGGTTTCGTTTCGGTTTTCTGGGGAAGTTTCGTGTCATTTCGTTCAGTGGCATTATAGTATTTCTTTGTTCCATTTTGTTCAGTAAGTCTAAGAGATCTCACCTTGGTTTTGAACTGGTACAATATATTAACTTATTTTGTATTGTTCCAGT
>CAUDMG010000658.1:50000-62500 GCA_958450375.1 Homarus gammarus | reverse complement strand
TAGGCGTACGTCTCTCTCTCTCTCTCTCTCTCTCTCTCTCTCTTTGGTTAAGTGTGTGTTTATGAGGTTATGTTTGTGAGGTTGTGTTTACGAGTGCGTGTTTACGAAACGTTTTTGGTCTGTCAAGGTATGTGTGGGTTGTGATGCACTTCTTGTAAATTAAACATCGTGTGGTGTTGTAAATGCAAGGTGTATTTACGTCTTTACTTTGTTTTATTATTTACATTTTAATGCTATTTTTTTTACGTTGGGGAAAATTATGTAAAAATTATTATTGTTGTTTTTTTATTATCATTATTATTTATTATTATTATTATTATTATTATTATTATTATCATTATTATCATTATTATCATCGTCATCGTCATTATTTAAAGCACTATAACCGGCATCAACATACATTAGTTGTTTCCAGGTTACATAGAGGAGTGTTTGGATCGTTAACAGCGTGTTGTGTAAGAGTTCAAGGCACGACCGATACTGTTGAGGTTCAGTATCTCACCAGACCGAGGCGTGTGTGTGTGTATGTGTGTGTGTGTGTGTGTGTGTGTGTGAGTGTGTGTGTGTGTGTGTGTGTGTGTGTGTGTGTGTGAGTTGGCTTCTGTCAGCTAGAAATACCAGCAGCCATCGTAAACACGCCTTGGTTAACGCTGCTGGATCGAGTTTATTTGTGTTGTCGCCTCGCCCCGCCTCGTCCCGTCCCGTCTGTCCGTCCGTCCGTTAGTTGTCCACACGATAACTTGAACAAATAACAAAGTATTTTAACCAAACTTGATGTGTTGATATATTACAATAAGATCTGACGACAGTTTAATTATTATCAGTGTTTATTAGTTTTCACCTGAAGATTAATCACTGTACTCCTACCTGGTGAGTTACCTTTAGGGTGTTTAATCTTCAGGTGTAATATGCTGGGGGGCGAATCATCAGGTGAAATAAGCTTGAAAGGACGAATCATCAGGTGAAATAAGCTTGAAGGGGCGAGTCATCAGGTGAAATAAGCTGGAAAGGACGAATCATCAGGTGAAATAAGCTTGAAAGACGAGTCATTAGGTGAAATAAGCTTGAAAGACGAGTCATTAGGTGAAATAAGCTTGAAGGGGCGAGTCATCAGGTGAAATAAGCTTGAAAGACGAGTCATTAGGTGAAGTAAGCTTGAAGGGGCGAGTCATCAGGTGAAATAAGCTGGAAAGACGAGTCATTAGGTGAAGTAAGCTTGAAAGACGAGTCATTAGGTGAAATAAGCTTGAAAGACGAATCATTAGGTGAAATAAGCTTGAAAGACGAATCATTAGGTGAAATAAGCTTGAAAGACGAGTCATCAGGTGAAATAAGCTTGAAAGACGAATCATTAGGTGAAATAAGCTTGAAAGACGAATCATTAGGTGAAATAAGCTTGAAAGACGAATCATTAGGTGAAATAAGCTTGAAAGACGAGTCATCAGGTGAAATAAGCTTGAAGGGGCGAGTCATCAGGTGAAATAAGCTTGAAAGACGAGTCATCAGGTGAAATAAGCTTGAAAGACGAGTCATCAGGTGAAATAAGCTGGAAAGACGAGTCATTAGGTGAAATAAGCTTGAAAGACGAGTCATTAGGTGAAATAAGCTTGAAAGACGAGTCATCAGGTGAAATAAGCTGGAAAGACGAGTCATCAGGTGAAATAAGCTTGAAAGACGAGTCATTAGGTGAAATAAGCTTGAAGGGGCGAGTCATCAGGTGAAATAAGCTTGAAAGACGAGTCATCAGGTGAAATAAGCTTGAAGGGGCGAGTCATCAGGTGAAATAAGCTTGAAAGACGAGTCATCAGGTGAAATAAGCTTGAAAGACGAGTCATCAGGTGAAATAAGCTTGAAAGACGAATCATCAGGTGAAATAAGCTGGAAAGGACGAATCATCAGGTGAAATAAGCTTGAAAGACGAGTCATTAGGTTTCCCCCTTGTTTTTAAAGTACTTTTTTACGCATTAATAAGTTTAAAAAATAATAGATAAATAAACAGTAAATTTTAACACGAAGCGATAAATTTTATGCTTGTCAGCCCAAATTGCGCTTGGCTGGCTTACTGGATATTCATGTGTAGTGTATTGTGTGTGTATGGTGTATTGTGTTTTGTGTGTATAGTGTAGTGTATTGTGTATTGTATCTTGTGTGTATTGTGGGTATTTTGTATTGTGTGTATAGTGTGTGTGTGTGTGTGTGTGTGTACTGTGTTTTGTGTGTATAGTGTATTTGTATAGTGTATTGTGTGTATACAGTATTGTGTATAGTGTAGTATATTGTTTTGTGTGTATAGTGTATTGTGTGTAGTGTATTGTGTATAGTGTATTGTGTGTATACAGTATTGTGTATAGTGTAGTATATTATTTTGTGTGTATAGTGTATTGTGTGTATAGAATGTTGTGTATTTGGTGTATTTTGTGAATAGCGTAGTGTATTATGTATATTGTTGTATTGCGTATATAGTGTAGTGTATTGTGTGTACGGTGTATTGTGTGTATGGTGTATTGTGTGTATGGTGTTTTGTGTGTACAGGGTATTGTGTGTTTTGTGTTTGAGGATGTGTATAATAATCGTAATAATAATAATAATAATAATTAACTGTTTATTGAAAGAGCATGGCAGACGGAAGGCTGATAATATACAGTTACATAATTGGGGAATGGGTTACTTGGGGGACAAATAATATACAAGTAACATAAGTGATACAAATATGATAACTAGGTGGGGAGAAGGTCATACTACAGGGCATTTCAACATAGTAACAGTGTAAAAAGGTAAGATTGAATGGGAGTGAATACAATGGTTGATTACGAGTTATTGATAATTTTTACAATGGTTGGGACTGGGCTGTTCTTATAGCGATCAGTACGAGGGATCTCAGGTGGTAGTAGGAGCAGGTATGTGTGTATAGTACTTTCCTGTTACTGTATACATTTGTTTTGATACAGTTAAACCTCCATATAACGGCCTTTTCATGGTAGACCCTCCATATAACGGATTTATTGCAGTAAATCCTCCATATAACGGACTTCTCTCCTCATATAATCCGTTAGATGGGGTTGGGGCTTCATATCTAACGGAACCTTCATCTGTATGGAACTCATTAAATGGAGGTGACACATTAATACACAAGACACATTAATACACAAGGTACATTAATACACAAGACACATTAATACACAAGACACATTAATACACAAGACACATTAATACACAAGGTACATTAATACACAAGACACATTAATACACAAGACACATTAATACACAAGGCACATTAATACACAAGGCACATTAATACACAAGACACATTAATACACAAGACACATTAATACACAAGGTACATTAATACACAAGACACATTAATACACAAGACACATTAATACACAAGACACATTAATACACAAGACACATTAATACACAAGGTACATTAATACACAAGGTACATTAATACACAAGGTACATTAATACACAAGACACATTAATACACAAGACACATTAATACACAAGGTACATTAATACACAAGACACATTAATACACAAGACACATTAATACACAAGGCACATTAATACACAAGACACATTAATACACAAGACACATTAATACACAAGGTACATTAATACACAAGACACATTAATACACAAGACACATTAATACACAAGTCACATTAATACACAAGACACAATACACAAGATACATTAATACACAAGGTACATTAATACACAAGACACATTAATACACAAGGTACATTAATACACAAGACACATTAATACACAAGACACATTAATACACAAGACACATTAATACACAAGACACATTAATACACAAGTCACATTAATACACAATACACAAGATACATTAATACACAAGGTACATTAATACACAAGACACATTAATACACAAGACACATTAATACACAAGACACATTAATACACAAGACACATTAATACACAAGATACATTAATACACAAGACACATTAATACACAAGACACATTAATACACAAGACACATTAATACACAAGGTACATTAATACACAAGACACATTAATACACAAGACACATTAATACACAAGACACATTAATACACAAGGTACATTAATACACAAGACACATTAATACACAAGACACATTAATACACAAGACACATTAATACACAAGACACATTAATACACAAGGTACATTAATACACAAGACACATTAATACACAAGGTACATTAATACACAAGACACATTAATACACAAGACACATTAATACACAAGACACATTAATACACAAGATACATTAATACACAAGACACATTAATACACAAGGCGTATGTTTATCAGTGTGTGGCCTCGTGTATACAGCATAAACAGGACATATAAACAGACAGCTAGTGTGTGTGTGTGTGTGTGTGTGTGTGTGTGTCAAGTGGCCCAGTGTGATGGTGGTTGATGGAACATAACCCGGATGTAAACAGTGGCTGCTCAGGTGTTGAACGATGGTGGTTGTGGTGGTTATTGTGGTAGTGATGATGGTAGTGTAATCTCTCTCTCTCTCTCTCTCTCTGCCCCAGGTTGAGATAGCACTACCTTGACTCCTGAATCAACCTAACCTAACCTAAACCTAACCTAACCTAGACCTAACCTAGCCCTAACCTAAACCTAACCTTAACCTAACCTAAACCTAAACCTAACCTTAACCTAACCTAAACCTAACCTAACCTAACCTAACCTAAACCTAACCTTAACCTAACCTAAACCTAACCTTAACCTAACCAACACACCTGCTTTTCAGATTCACCTGTAATTAAATGTTTGTGGATATGCCAGTACACAGATAGATAGATAGATAAAATAGATATATAGATAGATAGATAAGATAGATAGATAGATAAAATAGATATATAGATAGATAGATAAGATAGATAGATAGATAAAATAGATATATAGATAGATAGATAAGATAGATAGATAGATAAAATAGATATATAGATAGATAGATAAGATAGATAGATAGATAAAATAGATATATAGATAGATAGATAAGATAGATAGATAGATGGTAAAAGTATTCAAATAAGCCCGAGGAGAAGGTGGGAAGGGGGGGGGGAAGGGGAGAGGGGGGAGGGGGAAGGGGGGGGGGGGAGTCTCATAAAATAATCCAAAATAAATAAATAAAATAACATACAATATTTTAATGACGTTATATAGCCCAAAAAAACTACAGACATATTATAGTGGTAGACGGGAGGTGAATATTTTGGGCCATTACAGAGGGAACAAAATATATATTGGTTACTGGAATATTATTGTTGGTTACTGTAAATATTTAATTGGGTCAAGGGTAATTAATGGAAGTACAAGATATTGTTTTTTAGAAGAGTTTGTAGTGTTGGTTAATATAGTGAGTTATGATTGGAACCCATTAGAATTATGTGATTGGAACCCATTAGAATTATGTGATTGGAACCCATTAGAATTATGTGATTGGAACCCATTAGAATTATGTGATTGGGTGATTGGAACCCATTAGAATTATGTGATTGGATGATTGGAACCCATTAGAATTATGTGATTGGATGATTGGAACCCATTAGAATTATGTGATTGGATGATTGGAACCCATTAGAATTATGTCACTGGATGATTGAAACCCATTGAAATTGTGTACATGTGTAGTTTGTGTTCTTAATGTACGTATTTACTGTGACTGTTTACACATGTAGAAATATTCAGTGTACATAGGTTGAATAGATGTGTACACGGTGAGTACATACAGTGGGCGTAAGGGTGTACATGTGGGTGTTTTTAGGTCATGTGTACATTAATCTGTTTACATATTCAATGTACACACGCAGGCTACACAGATATGTACATCATGAGTGTTATTAATTAATATAAGTGTGTGTGTGTGTGTGTGTGTGTGAGTATTCAACCTTAGATTTCTCCAGGCGTATGGTGAGTGGGGGTTGAGAGGGGAGTGGTGAGAGGGGATAGAGTGGGGTAGACCCGGTAGAGAGGGGGGGGATGGGGGAAGGAAGAATGTTGGGAGGGAGGTGATGGGGAAGACGGGGAGAGGATGGAAGGATGGGGAGGAGATGAGAGGGAAAGGAAGGATGGGGAAAGGGAAGGATGGGGAGTAGATGGAGGGGGGGGGGGGGAGAGTCAGCCAAGCGAGTTATTCATCCTTGTTCTCAAAGTCCATCACGCAGAACATAACATTTATAGTTATTACAGTTCTTGCCACGTGTTCTGTGTCTAGGTACAAGAACACCGTGAACAGCTTAAGTCTACAGTGAACAACTTAAGGTTACCGTGAACAACCTAAGCTACGGTGAATAACTTTGAACACTGGTGAACATGTGTTTTTTGTAAGGAATATTGCCAGCTGACCCTCTCAACTTCCCTCCCTCCCTCCCTCCTTCCCTCCCTCCCTCCCTCCCTACCTTTCTCCTTCGCTTACTCCTTTGTTTCTCTCCCTCCCTACCCCCTCCCTCCCTCCTTTCACTTCCCTCCCTCCCTCCCTCCGCAGCTGTCACCATTGCCACCGTCACCAACTCCAGCCATAGCTATCACCATTACTCTCTCTCTCTCTCTCTCTCTCTCTCTCTCTCTCTCTCTCTCTCTCTCTCTCTCTCTCACCTGTACCCATTATCACTTAACCTACTAAAAAAAAAAATACTAATTACCTGAAGAATTTTTCCCCTTAAGGTATTATTAGTACATATTTCTAATGGTTCGTTACCCATTAATGACACCTTGGGTATTAATGGTGGTGAAAATGGGTTCCTAAAGTCGCAGATTGGGAATTGAAAGTGTAATAGGGTGGGAGAGGGGTAGCAGGGTGGAGAATTGGGAATGGGGTAGGGGGAGGAGGGGGGGTGAAGGGAGGGAAGGGAGGAGGAGGAGGAGGCAGAGAAGGGGAAGGGAAGAGAAGGGGAAGGGGAGGGGAGGGGAGGGGAGAGGGGTCCTATCTCGTTACGCTTGGGTGCTCAAAGAACTCGATGGCTCACAGGCTGGTCGGAAGACAAGACGCACATTAGGATCTTTATCAACCTATTACATCCTATTTAAACCTATTTAACCCATTTTAACCCATTTCAGCATTATTTAAACTTATTTCAACCCATTTCATCATTATTTCAACCCATTTCATCATTATTTCAATTTATTACACCCTATTTCAACCCATTCCAACCTATTTTAACCCATTTCACCATTATTTCAATTTAGTTCAACCCATTTCACCATTATTCGACCCATATCTAGTTAAAGCTTCTATTTATCGGACTGTATGTAGATGATAGTCCGCTATTGAGAACTTAGAACTTAAGACTTAAACTGGACAGAACTTAAATTGGACAGAAAGTAGGCTGGACAGAACTTACACTGGACAGAACTTAAACTGGACAGAACTTAAACTGGACAGAATTTATACTGGACAGAATTTATATTGGGCAGAGAACTTACATTGGACGAAATTTAAAACGGGACAAAACTTGAACATGACAGAACTTGGACTGGACAGAAGTCAAATTAGAAAGAACTCCTAGAACTGGAGAACTCTACTGGTGAGAAAGAGAGATAAAGAAGAGAGAGAGAGAGAGGGGAATAAAGGGAGAGAGAGAGAGAGAGGGGAATAAAGAGAGAGAGAGAGAGAGAGAGAGAGAGAGAGAGAGAGAGAGAGAGAGAGAGAGGTTCTGGGGCCCGGGTGCGGCGTGACGGAGAGTGTCAGCAGTTGTCACGATACTGTACTTAACGGCTGACTGTAACCTGTCAGCCAAGGCGTGTGACGACCGGCTGTTACCTGTGTGTGTCATTCTAGGGTGGTCGCCGTGTCATCTCTAGGGTAGTGTCAGCCGCGTACCAGTGTCAGCCGCGTACCAGTGTCAGCCGCGTACTAGTGTCAGCCGTGTACTAGTGTCAGCCGCGTACCAGTGTCAGCCGCGTATTAGTGTCAGCCGCGTACTAGTGTCAGCTTGTAGTGTCAGCCACGTAATAATGTCAGGGAAAGTTAGGTATATTTGACAAACACCAACACGGCTGTGGACCGCGACCCGCATTCTAAAATAATCTTAAGGTAAATTTTACTGACCATGAGTAACCTAACCTAACCTGACCTAACCTAACCTATCCTGACCTGACCTGACCTGACCTAACCTAACCTGACCTGACCTGACCCAACCTAACCTGACCTGACCTGACTCGACCTGACTCGACCCGACCCAACCCAACCCAACTTAATCTAACCAAAAAATCTTGTCTAACAAATCTGCTGAGGTTTTTTAGGAAAGTCTTCGAGGTAGTAGTTAATGACGAAAATTACTTTGTTATTTACTTGGACTTTAGCAAAGCATTTGACAGAGTACCGCATCAGAGGCTTCTGAGAAAAATTAAGGCTCATGGTATCGAGGGGAAAGTTTTAAATTGGATAAAATCATGACTCACCGATAGAACGCAGAGGGTCAGCGTAGATGGTGTCAAATCTGAGTGGGGCTGTGTAACCAGTGGGGTTCCCCAGGGGTCAGTACTGGGCCCACTCTTGTTCATAATCTATATTCTATATAAACGATCTAGATACTGGGATCAGCAGTGACATAAGCAAGTTTGCGGATGACACCAAAATAGGGCGGCAGATTAATTCAGGGCAGGATGCAAATGCACTACAGGAGGATTTAAATAAACTGCAGGAGTGGTCAGCGAGATGGCAAATGAAATTCAACACCAGCAAGTGCAGCGTACTTAATATTGGTAGAGCAAATACTGTCAATGTATACAGCCTTAACAATATCAACCTAGAGAAGTCGACTTGTGAAAGAGACCTAGGGGTACCTGTAAGCCCGGACCTACGGCCTAGAAAACAGTGCGTTAATGTTCGAAATAAGGCAAACAGAGTATTGGGTTTTATATCTAGAAGTGTAAGTAACAAGAGTGCTGAGGCCTTATTGCAACTATACCCTGCGCTAGTCAGGCCGCACCTCGATTATGCGGTTCAGTTCTGGTGCCCTTATTATAGAATGGATATCAATTCACTAGAGTCGGTGCAGCGAAGAATGACGAAAATGATTCCGGGACTTAGAAACCTTCCATATCAAGATGGATTAAAGAAACTAAACTTGCATTCCCTAGAAAGACGAAGAGTGCGGGGAGATATGATAGAAGTATTTAAGTCGGTGAAAGGAATCAATAAAGGGGATATAGATAAAGTTCTTATAATATCCGAGCAGGATAGGACTCGTAGCAACGGATTCAAGTTGGATAAGTTTAGGTTTAGGAGGGAGATAGGAAGGAACTGGTTCACAAATAGGGTGGAGGACGAGTGGAACAAGCTTAGCAACTTTGTAGTAAGTGCTGGAACGCTGGAGTGTTTTAAAAGGAGGCTAGATAGATTCATGGATGACAGAGAGTGGTAGTAATTCTCGACAGGAGCTGCCATGCACAGGCCAACCGGCCTATTGCAGACTCCTTATGTTCTTATGTTCTAACCAAACCTAACCTAACCTGACCTAACCAAGAGTAATCTAACCAAACCTGACCTGACGTGACCTAACCAAGAGTAATCTAACCTAACTTAACCCAACCTAACCTAACCTAACCTAGCCTAACCTAACCTAACCTGGTGGTGTAGGTGTGTTAGTGGTGATCAGTACACATAGTTTGTCCCACACCGTCATGCATGAGTCAGTCAGGTACACACACGTCCAAGCGTCCAGCCGACCATCATGCATACACATGATCGTTAATAGTACACATTAGGTCAGTGTGCGTACGTGGGGCAAATACAGAAACATACGCACTTACACACACATACATACATACATATATACATACATACATACACATACATATATACATACATATACATATATACATACTCACATACATTCATACTTGCAAACACACACACCCCTTTCTTCCACACACACACACACACACACACACACACACACACACACACACACACACATACAGGGGAGAGTGTTAGTTTATAGAGCAATAAAGTGTGGAGGAGGAAGAGGAGGAGTGGTGAGGGAAGAAGAGGAGGAGGAAGGGGAGGAGGAGGAGGGATAAGGAGGAAGAGGGGGAGTGGTGAGGGAAGAAGAGGAGGAGGAAGGGGAGAAGAAGGAATAAGAGGAGGAAGAAGGAGGGAGTCAAGACGGAGGAAGGGGGAATAAGGGGGAGAAGAGGAGAAGGAAATGAAACAAAGAAGGGAAGGGGAGAGGCAGAAGAGGGGAGGTAAGAAGGGGGCTTATTTTACTCCCCTTATTTCCCCTCTTTTATTATCGCCACTTCCTCCCAATTTCCCCTGTCATTAATTCTCTCTCTCTCTCTCTCTCTCTCTCTCTCTCTCTCTCTCTCTCTCTCTCTCTCTCTCTCTCTCTCTCTCTCTCTCTCTCTCTCTCTCTCTCTCTCTCCCCTAGAAATAATCTCCCCAGCTCTCCCTAGAAATATTTATCTCCCCCTCCCCTACAAGCTATCTCTCCCTCCCTCCTCCCCCACTATCTACCCCCTTTCCCCCCTCCTCCCCTTTTCCTCCTCCTCCCCTTCCCCTCCTCCCCCTTCCCCCTTCCCACCCTTCCCCCCCTTCCCCCTTCCCACCCTTCCTCCTCCTCCCCCTTCCCTCTATGTTACTTCACCTAATGTTTGAACACCCTTATGCTATCTAGGGGGGGGGGGGTTGGGTTAGGTTAGGTTAGGGATGGATTGGGTTAGGTATGGCTGAGTTAGGTTAAGTATGGCTAGGTTACGGTAGGTTAGGTTAGGGATGGCTTGGGTTAGGTATGGCTGATTTAGGTTAAGTTAGGTTTGGTTAGGTTAGGTTGGGTTAGGTTAGTGTTAAGTTGCTTTTTCATCAGGTAAATATACTAGGGTGCTTAATTTTACAACGTATTCCCCCCCCCCCCCCCTGTTATTATCTGGATTAACGCTGCAATTACACTTACTTCTGCTTGTTAATTACCTGGCTGGCGTCTACCTGGTGTTGAGTGTGGCTCCCATCCTCACTACACCCTCCCTCACTACCTACACCCTCCCTCACTACCTACACCCTCCCTCACTACCTACACCCTCTACCTACACCCCCAACACAGCTCATTAACCTGTAATAATGTTGGGTATCACCTGAATAATAATAAAAATAACAATAAATAATATTTTTTTAATAATAGTAAAAATAATAACAATAATAATAATAATAATAACAATAATAACAACAGTGATAATAACAACAACAATAACAACAATAATAATAAAAATAATAGTAATAATAATTATAATAACAATAATGATAATAATAATGATAACAATAATAACAACAACAACAACAACAACAACAATAATAATAATATTAATAATAATAATGATAAAAACAATAATAATAACAATAATAATAACAACAACAATAATAACAACAACAACAACAACAACAATAACAACAATAATAATAAAAATAATAGTAATAATAATAATAATAATAATAATCATAATAATAATAATAATAATACTAATAATAATAATAATAACAACAACAATAATGATAACAACAACAATAATAATAATAATAATAATAATAATAATAATAATAATAATAATAATAATATTAATAATAATAAATAACAACAAAAACAACAACAACAACAACAATAATTCACTCCTCGAGGTACGTGGTCGCCATACACAGGAGTCGAACATCAACTGTAAGTAAAAAAAATGAGGAATTCAGGCTGGTGTGTGTGTGTGTGTGTGTGTGTGTGTGTGTGTGTGTGTGTGTGTGACCCTGACATACCCAGCAGTGAATAGAATACTTTCTCTCTCTGAATATGTTACCTGTCCTTGCTGATTGCAGGTGTACAGTCAGTCAGTTAGTCAGTTAGTCAGTCAGTCAGTCAGTCAGTCAGTTAGTGAGTCAGGCAGTTAGTGAGTCAGTGAAGGTGTCAGTCAATCACCCCCTCACCCTCTCCCCCACACCCTCCCCCTCCTCCCCCCCTCCCCCACCCTATCCTACCTTTACTAGACAACGAAGGTGAGGAGGGGGTGAAGGGGGTGGCACAGTTAGTGGAGGGGGGGGGTGGGGGGTGTCCTTAATTTGGCACCCCGCAGGTAGAGTCGACGGAGACGCGTGTAAATATTACTTTGAGTGTCCGTCCGTCCGTCCGTCCTGGCACTAACACTGGCATCCATGGCATAACTTAAGTGCATGAATGACCTGACCTGGTGCATAATCCAGTTTGTGGAGTGAAGGAATGTGCTTGTTTGGTAAGGTCAGAGGTCATACGGGTTATTACTGCTTGTGTGGTGTGTAAGGTCCTACATACATTGACCAAGCAGCTGTGGGAGTCGTCTTGTAGGTTAGGTCAGGTCAAGTCAGGTCAAACATGTGAAAGTGTCAGGTGTAGGTTCTGTGAGACCAGGTGAAGTGTTGTCTTGAAACGAGTCTTGAGTCTTTTTTATCGTAATTATTATCAAGTCTCGCTGCACTTTTGACGCCATTTTGAGTCTGTCTCTCTTAAAACTTCAAAT
>CAUDMG010000658.1:12500-45000 GCA_958450375.1 Homarus gammarus | reverse complement strand
CCGGGGTTGGGTCAGGTACTCAGGTGGTGCGTGGGTCGCGTGTGGGTGGGCGGTGAGGGTGGGAGGGGGGTGGGCGAGGATAGCGTCTGGGTGAAGGAAGGTACGATGCTTGGGCGGCCTCAGGCGATGTTGTCTGCTACTGCCCCTGCCAACCCACCACCCACCCACTCTCCAACCCACCCACATACCCACTCTCTAACCCACCCTCCATCCTATACATCCACCCACCCTCTCATTATCTTTATCACTCTCCCACATCCTCACACCCACCCACCCACTCACCCACACCCACTCACCACCCATCCACACACACACCCACACCCACTCACCCACACCCACCCACACCTCGTAACAGAAAGTCTATCAGGAGGTATTCAGTGCATCTTAAGCACGAGGTTAGACGGGCCCTGTCCTAATGGGCCCCAGGTGTAAGGTTTAATATATCTTAAGTGTTAATGGCCATCAGTCCTAATGGACCCCAATCGTATTAGGCCCCAAACTAACTTAACCTAACCATAAGGATGTGGGGCCCATTAGAACTGGGGCCCATTAGTATTAGGGTCCATTAGAATTGGGGCCCATTAGAACCGGACCCCTTATCTTAATGGTTAGGCTGAGGCTCTTCAGGACTGTTGCCCATTTGTTTTATGTTATCTATTATTAACCTAAGTTTAGTAATTAACTCTCTCTCTCTCTCTCTCTCTCTCTCTCTCTCTCTCGTCTTGGCCGCCAGCTTTGAGTCGAGTGTTACTTCAGCCTGTTAGATGGTCCTCCAGTTAGTGTTAGGTTAAGTGAGTCAGTTAAATACGTTCTCAAATCACCAGTTAAGAGGAAAATTTAACTTAGCAACCTTTGAGAATCCATATTTTTTTTTTATCGTAATTTTAAAAAAGTGACACAATGATGGATTCTCAGATAGTCATATTTCACTTAAGGTTATAAATGAAGAATTAACCTAAGAATTTTTAAGAATCCGTAGGGTTAGGTTAGGTTAAGGGCAATTGAGTGGGTTTATGGCGAACTTGAGGGGGAATTATTGTAAGAATTATCAAGAATCTTAATTTTTTTTGGTCTTAAGTCAATTTCAAAGTCGTATTTTTGCCACGAATTTTAAGTCAGCTTCAGTGAATTACTACCAAAAAAGACATTAAACTTACGAACTTTTAAGGCACTCACAACTTAAGTGTCTTGGGTGAGTTTCCTAGATGTTTATTCCAACTTTAACTTAAGGTAATTTCTTTTTGGGTAAGTAGTGATGTTTTCATAGGTGTGAAAATTACGAGAAAATTTTTGAACTTACGATTTAATGAGATACGAACTTTAAGGGGAATTTCCAGAAAGTTATCTCATATTTGTAGAGTTGAGAGAGAGAGAGAGAGAGAGAGAGAGAGAGAGAGAGAGAGAGAGAAAAATTAACGTAGGAAGTAAGAATATTTTGAGAATTAGAGATATATAAATTTTACCTGCAATACACATACTAATGATTTTGCAGCGGTAGGAGGAAGAGGAAGAGTAGGAGGAAGAGGGGGAGGAAGAGAACTGGTAGAGCTGTGGAGCCTCTGGGGTATTACAGTTTACTCTCATCAGGAAGCACGACAGGTAGGAGGAGGAGGAGGAAGCAAGGAAGAATAGATGGGAGGAGGAGAGGAAGGAAGGAAGGAAGGAAAGTGGGGAAGGGGGGGGCTGAAGCAAGGAAGGAAAGAGGGTTGGAGGAAGGATAGAGGGTAGGGGGAGAGGAAGGAAGGAAGGAAAGGAGGGAGGAGGAGGCTGAAGCAAGGAAGGAAAGAGGGTTGGAGGAAGAATAGAGGGTAGGGGGAGAGGGAGGAAGGAAAGGGAGGAGGGGGAGGAAGGAAGAAAAGAAGGGAAGAAGAGGAAAGTAGAAGGATAGCTCGCCTTAAACATGGATAGCTCGTCTTAAACATGGATAGCTCACCTTAAACATGGATAGCTCGTCTTAAACATGGATAGCTCGCCTTAAACATGGATAGCTCGTCTTAAACATGGATAGCTCGCCTTAAACATGGATAGCTCGCCTTAAACATGGATAGCTCGCCGTAAACATGGAAAGCTCGTCTTAAACATGGATAGCTCGCCTTAAACATGGATAGCTCGCCTTAAACATGGATAGCTCGCCTTAAACATGGATAGCTCGCTTTAAACATGAAAAGCTCGCCTTAAACATGGATAGCTCGCCTTAAACATGGATAGCTCGCCTTAAACATGGATAGCTCGTCTTAGACATGGATAGCTCGCCTTAAACATGGATAGCTCGTCTTAAACATGGATAGCTCGTCTTAGACATGGATAGCTCGCCTTAAACATGGATAGCTCGTCTTAGACATGGATAGCTCGCCTTAAACATGGATAGCTCGTCTTAAACATGGATAGCTCGTCTTAGACATGGATAGCTCGCCTTAAACATGGACAGCTCGCCTTAAACATGGATAGCTCGCCTTAAACATGGATAGCCCGCCGTAAACATGGAAAGCTCGTCTTAAACATGAATAACTCGCCTTAAACATGTATATCTCGCCTTAAACATGGATAGCTCGCCTTAAACATGGATAGCTCGCCTTAAACATGGATAGCCCGCCGTAAACATGGAAAGCTCGTCTTAAACATGAATAACTCGCCTTAAACATTTATCGCTCGCCTTAAACATTTATAGCTCGCCTTAAACATGTATATCTCGCCATAAACATGGATAGCTCGCCTTAAACATGGATAGCTCGCCTTAAACATGGATAGCTCGCCTTAAACATGGATAGCCCGCCGTAAACATGGAAAGCTCGTCTTAAACATGGATAGCCCACCTTAAACATGGATAGCTCGCCTTAAACATGGATAGCTCGTCTTAAACATGGATAGTCCGCCTTAAACATGGATAACTCGCCTTAAACATGGATAACTCGTCTTAAACATGGATAGCTTGCCTTAAGCATGGAAGGTGATCTATCCATGTTTAAGGTGATCTATCCATGTTTAAGGCGAGCTAACCATGTTTAAGGCGAGCTAACCATGTTTAAGGCGAGCTAACCATGTTTAAGGCGAGCTAACCATGGGTAAACGTGTATAGGTCGCCTTTCTCTCAATGGAATCTTTTGTTTTGATAATTTTCATCGTTTTTTTTCGAGTTGTCAAGAGAACTACAGTATGTCTCACCCCACACTGTTATTGTCACTTAGAGTGCATTGCAAACATGACTGTATTTTGGTGATTATTAAGCTTCTCTTTATTTATCACTGGAAAGCTTAACCTCAGCTTCAACACCAAACAGTTCTTGATGACGAAATGAACTTGTTGATTCGTTCACGTTATGTTATTACTAAGGTCATTAAAGCGTGTAATACCGTCACTAATTACACTATATACAACAGGTGTTTTTTTTGTTTTCCTGGGTTGTCTTGTAAACAATAACATGGCTAATTAAGACAACATGGCTAATTAAGACAACATGGCTGATTAAGACTGGTGTTGATTCATTGTTACATTGGTGGACGGTGTGGGGTTGGCTAATGTAGATGACAGTGTGTGATCATTTTTAAAGAGTCAATTGGTGTTTATGAAGTGAAGTGAAGTGCTGTGATGAGTGGGTGGGAGGGTGATGGGGTGGGTGGAAGGGTGATGGGGTGGGTGGGTGGGTGAGTGGAAGGGTGATGGGGTGGGTGGGTGGGTGGAAGGCAGGGAGGGAAAGAAAGGAGGGGATGTGAGTGAGGGAGGGAGGGAGGAAGGAAGGAAGGAAGGAAGGAAGGAAGGCAAGGAGGAAGGAAGGAAGGAAGGCAGGCAAGGAGGAAGGAAGGAAGGAAGGAAGGCAAGGAGGAAGGAAGGAAGGCAAGGAGGGAGGAAGTAAGGGACGCAAGGAGGAAGGAAGGAAGGAAGGCAAGGAGGAAGGAAGGAAGGGAGGGAGGGAGGCGAGACACATTTAGTTCTTTCTATTATTATTCGCTAATTTCTTGGAAAATTGTCGAAGCAAAAACAGTTAAATATCACACAGGCGTTAACACTGCCTGCCACCACCAGCCTGCCACCACCAGCCTGCCACCATCACTAGCCTGCCATTACCACCTCCAGCCTGCCACCATCACTAGCCTGCCACTACCACCTCCAGCCTGCCACCATCACTAGCCTGCCATTACCACCTCCTGCCACTACCACCTCCAGCCTGCCACCATCACTAGCCTGCCATTACCACCTCCTGCCACTACCACCTCCTGCCTGCCACCATCACTAGCCTGCCATTACCACCTCCTGCCACTACCACCTCCAGCCTGCCACCATCACTAGCCTGCCACCATCACTAGCCTGCCACTACCACCTCCTGCCACTACCACCTCCTGCCTGCCACCATCACTAGCCTGCCATTACCACCTCCTGCCTGCCACCATCACTAGCCTGCCATTACCACCTCCTGCCTGCCACTACCACCTCCAGCCTGCCACCATCACCAGCCTGCCACCATCACCAGCCTGCCACTTCCACCTTCTGCCTGCCACTACCATCCCTTGGCACGCCACTACCCATCTCCCATTACCCTTCAATACCCTTAACAGTGCCACTATTACCCTCATTCACCGCCACTACTGCCACTACCCTCTACACCACCACCACCCCTACCACCACCACTACCCCTACCACCACCACCCCTACCACCACCCCCACCACCACTACCACAACAACCACCCCTCCTCTTCACCCCCCCCCTCGGCCCCTCACAACAACACTGTCCCACTCACCCACGTAACCCGCCCCTCCCACCTCTCCTCTCCCTCTTCCACCTACACCCATCTATATGTCTCCACTTACCACACTCCTCACCTCCCTCTCTCCCTCCTTTTTCCTTCCTTCTCTCATTGTTTCCTTCTTTCTCCATCCACCCCTTCCTTCCTTCCTCCCTTTCTTCCTTCCTTCTCTCTTCCTCACTCTTCATCTCACCTTTTCTTCCTTCCCTTTTTCCTCCATCACTCCCCCCTTCCTCTCCCTCCATCACTCCCTCCTTCCTCTCCCTCCATCACTGCCTCCTTCCTCTTCCTCCCTCCCCTCCTTCGTCTCCCAGCCAAGTGCCTCAGGGTCTCTCCCAGGAGACATCAGAAGCCAGTTCTCCCTCCCCTCCTCTCTTCTCCCCTCCCACAACACTCCTCCTCCCTCCTTCCCTTCCACAACACTCCTCCCTCCTTCCCTCCCACAACACTCTTCCTTCCTTCCCTCCCACAACACTCCTTCTTTCCCTCCCACAACACCCCTACTCCCTCCTTCCCTCCCACAACACTCCTCCCTCCTTCCCTCCCACAACACTCCTTCTCCCTCCTTCCCTCCCACAACACCCTTCCTCCTTCCTTCCCTCCCACAACACCCTTCCTCCCTCCTTCCCTCCCACAACACCCCTCCTCCCTCCTTCCCTCCCACAACACTCCTCCTCCCTCCTTCCCTCCCACAACACCCTTCCTCCCTCCTTCCCTCCCACAACACCCCTCCTCCCTCCTTCCCTCCCACAACACCCCTCCTCCCTCCTTCCCTCCCACAACACCCCTCCTTCCTCCTTCCCTTCCACAACACTCCTTCTCCTTCCTTCCCTCCCACAACACCCCTCCTCCCTCCTTCCCTCCCACAACACTCCTTCTCCTTCCTTCCCTCCCACAACACTCCTCCTCCCTCTTTCCCTCCCACAACACTCCTCCTCCCTCCTTCCCCCCCACAACACTCCTTCCTTCCCTCCCACAACACTCCTCCTCCCTCCTTCCCTCCCACAACACTCCTCCTCCTTCCTTCCCCCCCACAACACTCCTTCCTTCCCTCCCACAACACTCCTCCTCCCTCCTTCCCCCCCACAACACTCCTTCCTTCCCTCCCACAACACCCCTCCTCCTTCCTTCCCTCCCAAAACACTCCTTCCTTCCCTCCCACAACACCCCTCCTCCTTCCTTCCCTCCCACAACACTCCTCCTCCCTCCTTCCCTCCCACAACACTCCTCCTCCCTCCTTCCCTCCCACAACACCCCTCCTCCTTCCTTCCCTCCCACAACACCCCTCCTCCCTCCTTCCCTCCCACAACACCCCTCCTCCTTCCTTCCCTCCCACAACACCCCTCCTTCCTCTTTCCCTCCCACAACACTCCCTCCTTTCCTTCCACAACACTCCTTCCTTCCCTCCCACAACACTCCTTCCTTCCTTCCCTCCTCCTGTCGGAATACATCTACTCACCCCAGTCTCCCCACCTCACCCCAACCCCTTCCCATCCCATAACAACCTCCCCTTCCTCCCCACCTGTTGGAATATCACCCCTCACCTCACCCCACCTCCCTTCCCTCTCTCTCTCCCCACCTATTGTTTCTCTCTTCCCTCCCCATCTTTCTCGTCGTCTCCCTTTCTCTCCTTCTCCCCCTCCCCCCTCCTCCCCCTTCTCCCCCTCCCCCCTCCTACCCAACGTGGTGTTTGCACTAAATGAAGTTTATCACGACTCAACCCAACCAGACCTCTCTCTCTCTCTCTCTCTCTCTCTCTCTCTCTCTCTCTCTCTCTCTCTCTCTCTCTCTCTCTCTCTCTCTCAACAGCTGGGTTTATTACAGGAGCCGTCAGTCAGATCACCTCCCCCCCCTCCCCAAGAGACCCTCCCTTAGGCCCCCCCCCCTCGCCCTTAGTATTCCTGGTGAGGTTTGCTCTCCTAACTCACGTCTCAGTCCCTGTTTCTCACTTTCTTTCTCATCGTCTTCCTTTCTCTCTCATTTCTCTTTCTTCATAATTGTCTCCTTTTCTCTCTCTCTCTCTCATTTCCCTTTTTTTCTCGTCCTCTTCCTTTATTTCTTATATTCTTTCTCTCCGTCATATTTCTCCCTTTCTTTATCATATTATCTCTCTCTCTCTCTCTCTCTCTCTCTCTCTCTCTCTCTCTCTCTCTCTCTCTCTCTTCGTGCTCAGGCAACCGAAATCATTACACGACCTGCCTCTAGGACCTCCCCCCCCCCCTTCTACACTCCCTGGACCCCTCCTACTACACCTCCTGGACCCCTCCTTCACCCCCTGGACCCCTCCTTCACCCTCTGGACCCCTCCTACACCCCCTCACACCCTCTGGACCCCCCTCCTACACCCCCTGGACCCCCTCCTACACCCTCTGGACCCCTCACACACCCCCTGGATCCCTCCTACACCCCCTGGATCCCTCCTACACCCCCTGGACCCCCTCCCACACCCCCTGGACCCCCTCCCACACCCCCTGGACCCCCTCCCACACCCCCTGGACCCCCTCCCACACCCCCTGGACCCCCTCCCACACCCCCTGGACCCCCTCCCACACCCTCTGGATCCCTCCTACACCCCCTGGACCCCTCCTACACCCCCTGGACCCCTCCTACACCCCTTGGACCCCCTCCCACACCCCCTGGACCCCCTCCTACACCCCCTGGACCTCCTCCCACACCCCCTGGACCCCCTCCCACACCCCCTGGACCCCCTCCCACACCCCCTGGACCCCCTCCTACACTCTCTGGACTCCTCCTACACCCCCTGAACCCCCTCCCACACCCCCTGGACCCCCTCCCACACCCCCTGGACCCCTCCTATACCCGCTGGACCCCCTCCCACACCCCCTGGACCCCCTCCTTCACCCTCTGGACCCCCTCCCACACCCCCTGGACCCCCTTCTATACCCCCAGGACCCCCACCTACACCCCCTGGACTCCTCCCACACCCCCTGGACCCCCTCCTTCACCCTCTGGACCCCACCTACACCCCCTGGACCCCTCCCACACCCCCCTGGACCCCTCCTACACCCCCTGGACCCCTCCTACACCCCATGGACCCTTCACACACCCTCTGGACCCCTCCTACACCCCCCTGGACCCCCTCCCACACCCCCTGGACCCCCTCCCACACCCCCGGGACCCCCTCCTTCACCCTCTGGACCCCTCCTACACCCCCTGGACCCCTCCTACACCCCCTGGACCCCCTCCCACACCCCCTGGACCCCCTCCTTCACCCCCTGGACCCCTCCTACACCCCCTGGACCCCTCCTAAACCCCCTGGACCCCCTCCCACACCCCCTGGACCCCCCCCACACCCCCTGGACCCCTCCTGTACCCCCTGGACCCCCTCCCACACCCCTGGACCCCCTCCCACACCCCTGGACCCCCTCCTTCACCCTCTGGACCCCCTCCCACACCCCCTGGACCCCCTCCTATACCCCCTGGACCCCCTCCCACACCCCGTGGACCCCCTCCCACACCCCCTGGACCCCCTCCTTCACCCTCTGGACCCCTCCTACACCCCTGGACCCCTCCTACGCCCCCTGGACCCCCTCCCACACCCCTGGACCCCCTCCCACACCCCCTGGACCCCCTCCCACACCCCCTGGACCCCCTCCCACACCCCCTGGACCCCCTCCCACACCCTCTGGACCCCTCCTACACCCCCTGGACCCCCTCCCACACCCCCTGGACCCCCTCCCACACCCCCTGGACCCCCTCCCACACCCCCTGGACCCCCTCCCACACCCCATGGACCCCCTCCCACACCCCCTGGACCCCCTCCCACACCCCCTGGACCCCCTCCCACACCCCCTGGACCCCCTCCTATACCCCCTGGACCCCCTCCCACACCCCCTGGTCCCCCTCCCACACCCCCTGGACCCCCTCCCACACCCTCTGGACTCCTCCCACACCCCCTGGACCCCCTCCTTCTCCCTCTGGACCCCACCTACACCCCCTGGACCCCTTCCACACCCCCCTGGACCCCTCCTACACGCCCTGGACCCCTCCTACACCCCATGGACCCTTCACACACCCTCTGGACCCCTCCTACACCCCCTGGACCCCCACCCACACCCCCTGGACCCCCTCCCACACCCCCTGGACCCCCTCCCACACCCCCTGGACCCCCTCCTTCACCCTCTGGACCCCTCCTACACCCCCTGGACCCCTCCTGCACCCCCTGGACCCCCTCCCACACCCCCTGGACCCCCTCCCACACCCCCTGGACCCCCTCCTTCACCCTCTGGACCCCTCCTACACCCCCTGGACCCCCTCCTACACCCCCCTGGACCCCCTCCCACACCACCTGGACCACCTGGACCCCCTCTCACTCTAAGCACAACACACAGGAAACTTTTCTCTGAGAGTAAGAAATGTTTTGCCAGTCTCGTCCAGACCCCAGGACCCCCCTGCTCCTGGGGTCTGTTGGGGGGAACCTAGTCGTTAAGGGGAGGGGGTGGAACCTAGTCGTTAAAGGGAGGGGGTGGAACCTAGTCGTCAAGGGGGGGTGGAACCTAGTCGTTAAGGGGAGGGGGTGGAACATAGTCGTCAAGAGGTGTGGAACCTAGTCGTTAAGGGGAGGGGGTGGAACCTAGTCGTTAAGGGGAGGGGGTGGAACCTAGTCGTCAAGGGGGAGGGGATGAAATCTAGTTGTGATGAGGTGGGGGGGTGGGGTGGAACCTACCTGTATAAGCATATAGTGACGGGAGAGGTGGTGACAGTGAATGGGAAGGGAAGGGAAGAGAAGGGACGAGAAAGGAAGGGTAGGAAAGGGAAAGGAAGGGAAGGGTAGAGAAGGGACGAGAAAGAAAGAGAAGGGAAGGGAAAGGAAGGGTAGGAAAGGGTAGAGAAGGGACGAGAAAGAAAGAGAAGGGAAGGGAAAGGAAGGGGAGGAAACGGAAAGGAAGGGTAGGAAAGGGAAAGGAAGGTGAGGGAAGGGAAAGGAAGGGAAGCGTAGTGTGGGTGTAATAATTAGACCTGGCAGTAGTGATTAACAGGTGTAGTGGTGGTGGTGGATAGCAGTAGTAACAGAAGCAGGTAACAGTAGTAGTAGTAACAGCAGGTAATAGTATCAGTAGTAACAGAAGCAGGTAACAGTAGTAGTAGTAGTAACAGCAGATAACAGAAGCAGTAGTAACAGAAGCAGGTAGTAGTAGTAACAGAAGGTAGCAGAAGCAGGTAACAGTAGCAGTACTAACAGCAGGTAGCAGTAGCAGTAGTAACAGAAGGTAGCAGAAGCAGGTAACAGTAGCAGTACTAACAGCAGGTAACAGTAGCAGGTAACAGAAGCAGGTCAGTGCTCTCACGGACTCTCACACCTGCTGGCCCGCTACTGCTGTCCTCCTCCTCCTCCTCCTTCCCTTCCTCTTCTTCTTCCTCTTACCTCTCCTCCTCCTCCTTTTCCTCCTCCTCCCCCTGTCTTCTGCTTCACCTACTGCTGCTGTGACTTCCCCTGCTGTTGACTGCTGGATATAAGCTGTGTTGGTAGTGCTATCAATGGCTGTGGTGGTTGCTGTACACACACACACTATGTTGCTTTTTTGTTATTATTGTCGTCATTGTTGTCATAGATAATTTGACCTTTTAAGGACGAGAGAGAGAGAGAGGGGGGGGGGGGGGACCCTATTCACCTAAATGGGTCTTTTAAGCCTTTGACTCCTGAAGGTTTCCCGAAAGTGAATAAAAACCTAACCAGTCTCTCTCTCTCTCTCTCTCTCTCTCTCTCTCTCTCTCTCTCTCTCTCTCTCTCTCTCTCTCTCTCTCTCTCTCTCTCTCTCTCTCTCTCTCATCCTAATAGCACCCCGCTCCTTCCTCCCTCACATTTCCTCCTCCAACATAACCTGATCTTTGGTGTCGAGGTCTAAGGGTGCGTCTGTGAGTACGTTTCGTCCCCCTCTCACGGTCCTTCTGTGGGGGGGGGGGGGGGGGGGGGGGGGTGGCGTGTGTATGTGTCGGGAGGAACAGGTTCGCCTCCCAAGTGAGTGGACTCGGGTTCGATCCCCGGGCAGGGTGAAACTATGGACAAGTTTCTTTACGCCATTTGCCTCTGTCTACCCAGCAGTAATTGGGAACCTGGATGTTAATCGTGTTCCGGGGTAATGGTTAGCCAGTGCAGTTGGCGAGTTGTCCGGTCTTCCCGGACTATTCCTTGACACTGGGTCATGCAGCTCTTTAACTCAGGGTGTGGTTGTTGTGTTGGCGACAGCTTCTACACCTTAAACACTGGGTCATGCAGCTCGTTAACTCAGGGTGTGGTTGCTGTGTTGGCGACAGCTTCTACACCTTAAACACTGGGTCATGCAGCTCGTTAACTCAGGGTGTGGTTGCTGTGTTGGCGACAGCTTCTACACCTTAAACAAATTCATGCCTACAGTAGGTGGCCCTTGGGCCGGCCATCCTCGTTATACGAGGGACATCCATTATTATTTTTTATTGGAGGTGAGGTCAGAGGTAGAGTGTGGTGTTGGTATTGATGCTGATGCTTATTCCGTGTTTATATTGGTATTACTGCATTGACCGGGTGGGTGAAAGAGGAAATTATTATTCTCTCTCTCTCTCTCTCTCTCTCTCTCTCTCTCTCTCTCTCTCTCTCTCTCTCTCTCTGTTGCGTATACTCCAGGAAAATGTTTGCCCATTGCAGGTGAGAAAATGAGCTGCAACACTCACCTACTTTCACCTCCATGACATTGGACACTTTCCAACGTTGAAATATCTGCGCTTAGCCCCACTAGCTTATTTGACTTAAAGAATAACCTCTTATGCTAACCTAACATAACCTAACCTAACCATACCTATACAGTATAGTAGAAGGAGCGTATGGGTGGTAGTGGAGGTGTGGTGGTGGTGGTGTGGTAGTGATGGTGGAGGTGTGGTAAAGGTAGTGGTGTGGTAATGGTAGTGGTGTGGTAATGGTTGAGGTATGGTAGTAGTGGTAGAGGTGTGGTGGTGATGGTAGAGGTGTGGTAGAGGTGAGGTGTGGTAATGGTAGAGGTGTGGTAGTGGTAGAGGTGAGGTGTGGTAATGGTAGAGGTGTGGTAGTGGTAGAGGTGTGGTAGTGGTGGCAGAGGTGGTGGTGATGGTAGAGATGTGGTAATGGTAGAGGTGTGGTAGTGGTAGAGGTGAGGTGTGGTAGTGGTGATAGTGGTGGTAGAGGTGTGGTAGTGGTAATGGTAGAGGTGTGGTAGTGGTGGTAGAGGTGTGGTAGCGGTGGTAGAGGTGTGGTAGTGGTGGTAGAGGTGTGGTAGCGGTGGTAGAGGTGTGGTAGTGGTGGTAGAGGTGTGGTAATGGTGGTAGAGGTGTGGTAGAAGTGGTAGAGGTGTGGTAGTGGTAGAGGTGTGGTGGTGGTAGAGGTGTGGTAATGGTGGTAGTGGTGGTAGAGGTGTGGTAGTGGTAGAGGTGTGGTAGTGGTGGTAGAGGTGTGGTAGTGGTGGTAGTAGAGGTGTGGTAGAGGTGTGGTAGTGGTGGTAGAGGTGTGGTACTGGCGGTAGAGGTGTGGTACTGGCGGTAGAGGTGTGGTAATGGTGGTAGAGGTGTGGTAGAAGTGGTAGAGGTGTGGTAGTGGTAGAGGTGTGGTGGTGGTAGAGGTGTGGTAGTGGTGGTAGTAGAGGTGTGGTAATGGTGGTAGAGGTGTTTTAGCGGTGGTAGAGGTGTGGTAGTGGTGGTAGAGGTGTGGTAGTGGTAGAGGTGTGGTAGTGGTGTGGTAGAGGTGTGGTACTGGCGGTAGAGGTGTGGTAGAGGTGTGATAGTGGTGGTAGAGGTTAAGGTCTGAGCCAACACATTAAACACTACACTAAGGTTTGTTGACATCTCGGCTCTTGGTGTGTTTATGTTTTGTACAGTCAGCTGATCGACTCCCACGTGTTGTTGTTGTTGTTGTTTATTGTTCATATTTTATTACATTATTTTTACTGTTGTGTTATTAGTACTGTATTAGTGTTTATTATTATTATTATTATTATTATTATTATTATTATTATTGTCATTATTATTAGTAGTACTGGCATGTTTATTATTATTTTCATCGTCATCACTGTTGTTGTTTTAGTATGTTCATCATCATCATCATCATTATACTTAGTAGTCTAGTAAACAGTGTTGTTGCTCAGTTGACGCTTACAACCGTCTGCAACAGGAAATGCTTGGCCAGTGTGTCGCCTTACTGACCGTCACTCGGACATAACGGTGTGTGTGTGTGTGTGTGTGCGAGCATTGACCCGTGGTGTTAATGGTGCTTAATTAGGTAATGGTTCCTATTGGTGTGTGGTGGTAGTGGTGGTGGTATTGGTCCTTCATCAGCTTAATGGTCCTCAGTGGTGGTTCCTTAATCAGCTGATGGTTGCAAGTGGTCCCTAATGGCTCAATTTTGGTCCTATTGTTATGGTGAATAGGGTGATAATTGTAATAGTATTAATATTGTATATATTTGTGTGTGTGTGTGTGTATTCCTTTTGCATATCCACTGTTTTGAAGCTAAAATTGGGTAGGGAGGTGCGTATGGCCAAGGAGATGGTCATGCATTATCTCCCGTCCCTTCACTAATAATAATAATAATGATGATAATGATGATGATGATGATGATGATTACGCTAACCAGCCCACACATCTCTCTCATAATTGCTTTAAAACTCAACACAAACTTCAACTTTGGACCTGAGTGTCACCTGAGTCTAATGTAGTATGTTAATGTGAAGAGAGGAGGGGGAACAGGGAGGAGGAGGGGGAAGAGGGGGAACAGGGAGGAGGAGGGGGAAGAGGGGGAACAGGGAGAAGGAGGGGGAAGAGGGAGAAGGAGGGGAAGAGGGGGAACAGGGAGGAGGAGGGGGAAGAGGGGGAACAGGGAGGAGGAGGGGGAACAGGGAGGAGGAGGGGGAACAGGGAGGAGGAGGGGGAACAGGGAGAGGAGGGGGAACAGGGAGAAGGAGGGGGAACAGGGAGGAGGGGAACAGGGAGGAGGAGGGGGAAGAGAGGAACAGGGAGGAGGAGGGGGAAAAGGGAGGATGAGGGGGAAGAGGGGGAACAGGGAGGAGGAGGAGGGAGAAGAAGGAGAGGAGGGAGTGAAAGGACAGTAAGGAGAGGAATAAGAGTAGAAGGAGTGAGAAGAGGAGGAAAGACCAGAGGGGTGAAAAAAGGGAGAGGGAGGGAGGGAGCTTAAGGGTGACTTATAAACGTTTGTGATATGACTTGTAAACGTTTTGCTCACACACACACACACACACACACAGGGGTGGGGGGGGGGACAACAGCTGATCTCCGTCTGTGGTGTTGTTGTTGTGGCGGATCAGCTGATTGGTGACGTCACGCTTCATCTTCTCAACACCTCCCTGGGATTTGATAAGATGATTAACACTCTGTTGTATCTTATCGTACAGGGAAGAGATATGGTGTTTCTTGTACCAGGTGTGTGTGTGTGTGTGTGTGTGTGTGTGTGTGTGTGTGTGTGTGTGTGTGTGTGGTTAGCTGGAAATGTGACACCGTTATCTCAAGTGGGTTCAGGGTTTAAGGGTGCCAATGACTCACCTAGGGAGTACATAGGTGAATCGTGAGCCAGGTGAATCGTGGGCCAGGTGAATCGGGGGGCCAGGTGAGGCCAGGTGAATCGGGGGGCCAGGTGAATTGTGGGCCAAGTAAATCGTGGGTCACGTGAATAGTGGGCCAGGTGACAGTATCTCAGCTTACAGTGACTGGGTAAAAAAGACTGGAGAAAGCTGGCCACCGTTCCCCGCCTTTCCACTACACAACACCGATGGGGAGTTGACACCTGTACACACCTGTAGTGACACCTGGAAATACCTGTAGTGGTACCTGTACACACCGCTAGTGACACCTGTACACACTTGGACACACCTGTAGTCACACCTGGACACACCTGTAGTCACATCTGTAATGGCACCTGGACATACCTGTAGTCACACCTGGACACACCTGGGCTCCTGACTCTACAATTTAGGAAGTGAAGGCGATCGAGTGCAGTGTCCCGAAGGTTTAAGTATTCATATGGAAGAAATAGTAATAATAAGGTTAATGAAGAGAGCAATAGAATGTTTTTGTTGATACCTTAATGAATATGCTAATTAGGTCTTTGTTTCTACAGGTACGATTGTTTGTCTGACAGCTGGGTGAGGTACGGCTCTTGAGTTTAAAAGGTACAGCTCTTGAGTTTTAAAGGTAAGGCTTTTGAGTTTAAAAGGTACAGCTCTTGAGTTTTAAAGGTAAGGCTCTTGAGTTTTAAAGGTACGGCTCTTGAGTTTTAAAGGTACAGCTCTTGAGTTTTAAAGGTACAGCTCTTGAGTTTTAAAGGTACAGCTCTTGAGTTTTAAAGGTACAGCTCTTGAGTTTTAAAGGTACGGCTCTTGAGTTTTAAAGGTACGGCTCTTGAGTTTTAAAGGTACGGCTCTTGAGTTTGGCGTCGTCAACTTTAGGCGAGAGTTAACCAGCTTATAAGTTTGGTGAAGACGAAGGTGTGTGTGTGTGTGTGTGTGTGTGTGTGTGTGTGTGTGCTTTCCCTTCCCTTCTACCACCTTCATCACCGGGTCTGCTGGGGTACGTCTGATGTCTGCTGGGGTACGTCTGTTGTCTGCTGGGGTACGTCTGTTGTCTGCTGGGGTACGTCTGTTGTCTGCTAGGGTACGTATGATGTCTGCTAGGGTACGTATGATGTCTGCTAGGGTACGTCTGATGTCTGCTTGGGTACGTTTGTTGTCTGCTAGGGTACGTATGATGTCTGCTGGGGTACGTCTGTTGTCTGCTGGGGTACGTCTGTTGTCTGCTGGGGTACGTCTGTTGTCTGCTGGGGTACGTCTGTTGTCTGCTGGGGTACGTCTGATGTCTGCTAGGGTACGTCTGATGTCTGCTAGGGTACGTCTGATGTCTGCTGGGGTACGTCTGATGTCTGCTGGGGTACGTCTTATGTCTGCTGGGGGTACGTCTGATGTCTGCTGGTATGGGTGAATTAAATTATACGTTTTAGCCTCCAGTGAGAGAGTTCGGTGGGCCGTGGTCGCCAACCCTCAGAGATGGTAAAGTTATGGCGTTTACCTGTAACTGCACCTGTATCCGTAACTACCTGTACCTGTCCCTGCACCTGCCCCTGCACCTGTCCCTGCCCCAGTACAATCAAAAGACAAACACAGAGACAAAGGCATCTAGGAATAGCTGTACCTGTGATGTGTTGTATAAATGTTTCTAATCTGAATTCACTTAGCTTGTGTGTGTGTGTGTGCGCGCGCGTGTGTAAGAGAGAGAGAGAGAGGTTGGTGTTAGCTTTCATTATTATAGCCTTATGCGTTATAGCTGTGAGCACTGATGGTGTTATTAGTAATATCGTTTAGCTTGACGGTAATGGTGGCCTGTGTGTGTGTGTGTGTAAGAGAGAGAGATCTTATAGTGGCCATGCCAACTCATAATAGATGACGTCAGATTACATCATCCAATCAGAATACAGCGTGTGGGAATTTAGTGCCGTTAGGATGAGATGATAGATGACGTCAGAGTGCAACATCCAATCAGAATACAGCGAGTGGGAATTTAGTGACGTTAGGATGAGATGGTAGATGACGTCAGAGTGCTACATCCAATCAGAATACAGCGTGTGGGAATTTAGTGACGTTAGGATGAGATGGTAGATGACGTCAGAGTGCAACATCCAATCAGAATACAGCGTGTGGGAATTTAGTGACGTTAGGATGAGATGGTAGATGACGTCAGAGTGCTACATCCAATGAGAATACAGCGTTTGGAAATTTAATGACGTCAGATTGAGATGACAGAGGACGTCAGAGTGCATCGTCCAATCATATTACAGTAAACTAACGGTCTTACCCAATCAGATAATAGCACGGGAAAATAAATACTAAGAGGAGATTAACGTGTGGTAAAGTTTGTTAAGTAAACTCCCTAGAGGACGACCTGAAGATGTTACTTGAAGATGTTACTTAAAGGAGCATTAACAAGGAGGTATGGAGCATGACTTGTGATACTTGAGGTGTGGTGGTGGTGAAGGGTGAAGTGTTGTTTAGTAAATACTGGTTCTTGCTGGTGTGAGGGGGAGAGAGAGGGAGAGGCAGTGAGGGAGAGAGAGGGAGAGGCAGTGAGGGAGAGGCAGTGAGGGAGAGAGAGGGAGAGAGAGAGGGAGGGAGAGGCAGTGAGGGAGAGAGAGAGAGAGACGAGGACAAAGAAGAAGACTAGACCACGTAGAAGGAAGAGACATGAACAAAGATAAATATGAGAAGCAGACGAATAAATGATGATAAATAATGTCTAATGGTGTTTGGCGGAGGTTAGGTTAGGTTGTGGTTAGGTTAGGTTGTGGTTAGGTTAGGTTGTGGTTAGGTTAGGTTGTGGTTAGGTTAGGTTGTGGTTAGGTTAGGTTAGGTTGTGGTTACTGTAGGTTAGGTTGTGGTTAGGTTAGGTTGTGGTTAGGTTAGGTTGTGGTTAGGTTAGGTTAGGTTGTGGTTAGGTTAGGTTGTGGTTAGGTTAGGTTAGGTTAGGTTAGGTTAGGCTAGGTTGTGGTTAGGTTGTGGTTAGGTTAGGTTAGGTTGTGGTTAGGTTAGGTTGTGGTTAGGTTAGGTTGTGGTTAGGTTAGGTTAGGTTAGGTTGTGGTTAGGTTAGGTTGTGGTTACTGTAGGTTAGGTTAGGTTAGGTTGTGGTTAGGTTAGGTTAGGATAGAAGGAGTGCAATAGGATGTTAGTGGGGGAGGTGTATTTGACTCTATCCCCCCCACCTCCTCTACCTTCCCCCCTCCTTCTTCCCACCTCTCCCTTCCTACCCCACCCCTCCCCCTCCCCATCCCCTCATCTTCCCCCTCCTCCTCCTCCTTCCCCCTCCTCCTCTTCCCCCCCTCCCCCCTCCCCAAGCTTTAGGTAACCGTCATGAACTGGATTCGTAGTCAAGGTCACCTGTGGGGGGGGGGGAGAGGGGGGGTGACTTGTGTACTTTAGTCCGGCTTGTGGGTTGTGGGTGTAGCAGGCTGTGTTGTGGGTGTAGCAGGCTGTGTTGTGGGTGTAGCAGGCTGTGTTGTGGGTGTAGCAGGCTGTGTTGTGGGTGTAGCAGGCTGTGTTGTGGGTGTAGCAGGCTGTGTTGTGGGTGTAGCAGGCTGTGTTGTGGGTGTAGCAGGCTGTGTTGTGGGTGTAGCAGGTTGTGTTGTGGGTGTAGCAGGTTGTGTTGTGGGTGTAGCAGGCTGTGTTGTGGGTGTTGCAGGTTGTGTTGCGCTCATTACTTGTACCTGGGAAGTGACTTGTGAAATTTACCTGCTTGGATTTTTTTTAATGATAAAAGTTAAATAAATATTAAAAGATTCATTAATTATCGTTGTGTATATCGACTCATAGGTCACTGGTGTCTGTCTAAATGTGATGTCATAACACCTGTCACCTCACCACACATCTGTCACCTCATCTCACTTCATACCTGTCTCCTCACTTCACACCTGTCACCTCACTTCACACCTGTCACCTAACCTCACACCTGTCACCTCACCTCACACCTGTTACCTCACCTCACACCTGTCACCTCACCTCACACCTGTCACCTCATTTCACATCTGTCACCTCACCTCACACCTGTCACCTCACCACACGTGTCACCTCACCTCACCTGTCACCTCACCACACGTGTCACCTCACACCTGTCACCTCACCTCACACCTGTCACCTCACCTCACCTGTCACCTCACCTGTCACCTCACCTTACACCTGTCACCTCACCTTACACCTGTCATCTCACCTCACACCTGTCCTAACCTAACTAACCCCCCCCCCTCCCACCCCTGTCATGTGAGGTCATAACTATACTCTCACCTCTACAGCCTGTCAACTTGGCGGATCCTCTTGACATGTTGACAACTTGACACTGACTGACATTGGTTGACGGCTTACTATATATCACCTGTATACTGACATGACTCATTAATCTAGGTACACTAATGACTGAGTGGCCAGGTGAGTATAGAGTCAGGCAACACCTTACTATTTCCCCGAGTGTTATGGGTGTTGGGGGTGTAGTCTGTGTACCCTAGACAGGCTTGTAGGAGGGTATTAGGGTTGACTGGGTGTATTCTGTGTATTTTAGACTAGTAATTAAGTGTCTATTGTGTGTAGAGATGATATACTCAGAAATCTGTCTTGGAATTGGAGCTATTATCTTGAGCTATTAAACTGGTATTTATTAAACTCGAGGCTATTAAACTGAGCTACGAAACTTGGCCTAACATAACCTAACCTAACTTGGCCTAACATAACCTAACCTAACCACCTAACCTAACCTGGCCTAACCTAACCACCTAACCTAACCTAGCCTAACCTATGAGCTATTAAATTCTTAAGGTAAACTAAAACTTGAGGCACTTAGGCCTGGAACTTAGCTATTAACTTGGAACTCTGAAACTTGGAGCTATTAAACTAGGAGCTATTAAACTAGGAGCTATTAAACTTGGAGCTATTAAACTTGGGGCCATTAAATTTGGAGCTATTAAACTTGGTGCTATTAAACTAGGGGCCATTAAACTAGGAGCCATTAAACTTGCAGCTATTAAACAGTGAGCTATTAAACTAGGAGCTATTAAACTAGGAGCTATAAAACTAGGAACTATTAAACTTGGAGATATTAAACTAGGAGATGTTAAATTTGGAGCTATTAAACTAGGAGCTATAAAACTAGGAAGTATTAAACTTGGAGCTATTTAACTTGGTGCTATTAACCGAAAGTTGGAAAGTAATACCAGTGAGTTGCCTGAACTTCACCAGGTGTGTGTGTAATTAGACGCGAGGTGAGGGGGGTGGGGTGTGAGGTTTGCGGTGAGGGGGCAGGTGCAGTAGAGGGGGGGAGGGGGTGTGAGAGAAGGTGCAGTAGAAGGGGGACTAGGTGAAGGAGGGGGTGCAGTAGAGAATGGGAAGTGAGGGAAGAGGGGCAGTGAGGGGTGAGGTGTAGGGGTTTGGGGAAGGGAGAGGAGGGGTGAAGTGAGGTGAGGGGGAGGAGGAGGTGAGGGGGAGGAGTAGTAGTAGTAGTAAAGTGAGATGATAAGGACCTCAGGTAAGACTTAAGGTGTTAATGAGACTGTACAGGTGAGGACCACAGGTGTTCCAAAGTCACGCCCTTCACTGCGTCCTAGTTGTAAACATTGCAAAGACAACAGTGGTAAGTGTGTGTGTGTGTGTGTGTGTGTGTTGTGGTTATGACAGGTGGTTGGCCTGACGAAAGAACTAAACCCACGCGTATCTGGACACAATTCCCGTTGATTGGTCTACACCATAATGACGTCATCGAGTGTTTCCTCCTGTTAATGGGTTAGTTTGTGTGCAGGGGACCAATCAGGGCTCATGACCCGTATACACGTGGGTTCTACCAAGGTGCAGCTGGGAGCGTCGACGAGGTGTAACCGTCTGTGTAAATATTTACTCCCGTCCACTGTAAACACACACACACACACACACACACACACTACTACTACTACTACTACTTTGCTGTCACTCGGAATCGGGTATGACGATCATCCAGCTATGATACAATGATATGAGTTATTAAGGATGTCACCTAGGTTGGTGAGCTCTGAGGTGACTAAAGAGCCCGATACGGGACCGGCAGAGTCGTTCACAGATGTTGCACATGTGGCGGGGTACATCTTGTGAGGGAGGGGCGGCGGCAGCGTTCTTCCGGCGTTGGCCCTTGTCTGCCTCATTATGCAGTTGGATTAACTAGAAAGTATTGACACCTCGTGTGGTGCTCCTCCAAGCGTTACGGTGTGGAGTAACATGGCCAGTCGAGCGTAGTTGTTCATGGATAATGGTCGCCTCGACGCTCCTACCTGATGTAACGATGCCCCCCAATATGTATACACAAATGTTCCTAAGTTATTTATCCCCCCTCTACTGGCGCCTTCTGAAGTTCCGTCACTAATATGGCGTCACAGTAGCAGAGACTATACTGCATTACCTGTATCCTACCAAGGTTTACGAATCCTATTTGACATCCTATCCTAACTATAAGGAATCTGATCCTTTATCCCGTATAACAAGGAATCAGATCTCCCCCGCACCCCCCACCCCCCCTGGGCATAACAAAGACTCATATCCTTTCCTTTACCAACAAACAACACTCCCCTACCCCCCCTACCCCCCCTCCCCCTCCCCTCCCCCATGTATAACAAGATATAGAATCCAATCCCACTCTACAGGGGACGGGATCCTCTTGGCCGTGTAACAAGGGATCAGGTCCTAACCCGGGGGGCGTGAGGGAGGGCGCATTAACTCTCGCTAACCTTATAGTGGAGTGTAATGAGGGGGGTGAGGGGAGGGAAGGAAGGGAGGGGAGGTGGGGTGGGGGAGAGGAGGTGGGGGAAGGTGGTTTTGAATTAGAATTATGGGGGAAGGTCGACTGTGGCAAGACTTAGAATTTGATGGTGTATTTGAGAATTAGAATCTGATATTTCCCATCTCTCTTACCTCCCTTCCCTCCCCTCCCCTCCTTCTTTCTCCCCTCACCCCTCCTCTCACCCCACCTCTTGCCCCTCCTCCCTTCCCTCAACCATCCTTCCTCCCATCTCCTCCTCCACTCACCCCTCCTTCCTTTCCTCTCCCTTACCCTTTCCCTCCCTTTTTCCCTTTCCCTCACCCCACCCCCTCCTCCTCCCCCCTCCCCTCTCCCCCTCACACCCCCTCACCCCGCACATCACAGGACGTTCAGGGTGTCTGGTGATAATAAAGCTATTTTTCACGTGATTCACTTTGGGAGTTTCCATTTCTCTTGGTGTGCTGTGCTGTGCTGTTTCCTGTGCTGTGCTGTGTTAGATTCTGCTGTGCTGTGCTGTGTTTTTTCTTCATTTGTCTTGTTAGGTTCTGCTGTGCTAAGTTCTCCTGCTGTTCCGGGTTGTCTTGTGCTGCGCCAGATTCTCCTCAATACAACCCGGAATTACCAAGTCTTCCTTCCACCAGCTTCTCGATAACACAACCCGTATACTTCACTGCTCTCTGATCCGGAGTTAAGATACGCAGGGAAATCCATCTTCCTGTCGTAGCTTAAGTGAGGCAGTTTTACCCATTCTTTCGTAGGTTAGGTTAGGTTAGTGGTAGGTTAGGTTAGGTTAGGTTAGTATTTGGTTAGGTTAGGTTAGTTTTTGGTTAGTGTTTGATTAGGTTAAGTTAGGTTAGGTTAGTATTTGGTTAGGTTAGTGTTTGGTTAGTATTTGGTTAGGTTAGGTTAGTTTTTGGTTAGGTTAGATTAGTGTTTGGTTAGGTTAGGTTTGGGTTAGGTTAGTATTTGGTTAGGTTAGGGTTAGGTTATTGTTTGGTTAGGTTAAGTTAGGTTAGGTTAAGTTAGACACATTCTCACCTATTGTACAAACCAGACACATAGACGGACCAGCCAGCCCTATACGTGTGATAACCTTGTACAGTACTGGTGACCATATGATTTAATTAAGGGTGAATAAGGGCTGATGGTGGTGTAAGGGCCGCGGATAAGGGCTCGAGGGGAGGTCCTGAATAAAGGGTGTGAGTGGAGGTGTGGGGGGGGGATAGTCTAGGCTACTGTTGGTGTATTGTTATTGGACTATTTTAGGGCTGTAGTTAGTCTGATGGCTATGGGGTAGTCTAAGGGTTATAGGGTAGTTTAAGGGCTATGGGATAGTTTAAGGTCTATGGGGTAGTCTGAGGGTTATTAGGTCGTCTAAGGGGTATGGGGTATTCTAAATAAGGGCTACAGTTAATCTAAGGGCTATGGGTAGTCTAAGAGCTATAGGGTAGTCTAAGGGCTACAGGTAGTCTAAGGGTTACAGGTTAGTCTAAATTAGGGCTACAGGTAGTCTAAATAAGGCTACAGATAGTCTTAAACATGGCAAGGGCTACAAAAGATCTCTTATTCTCGGCATATATAAGATGTACGCGAATAGTCTAGACTACAAGGTCCGCGAGTAGCCTAGAATTACAGTAAGGCGTGGCTAGGGGGAGGAGGGGCTAGGAGAGGGGGAGGGGCTAGGAGAGGGGGTGGGGCCAGGAGAGGGGAGGGGCTAGTGAGTGGGTGGGGAGGGAGAGCCACGCCCCCTCTCAGGTGACACAGTGGGGGAGGAAGAAGTCTCTCTCTCTCTCTCTCTCTCTCTCTCTCTCTCTCTCTCTCTCTCTCTCTCTCTCTCTCTCTCTCTTTTGCTCGTGGGTGTGAAAGAGAATCAGTGAAGACGA
The DNA here is from genome assembly GCA_958450375.1 of Homarus gammarus. Classification (NCBI taxonomy): domain Eukaryota; kingdom Metazoa; phylum Arthropoda; class Malacostraca; order Decapoda; family Nephropidae; genus Homarus; species Homarus gammarus. Next base: position 22,095 of record CAUDMG010000658.1, on the reverse strand, counting down.
TAAATAGTAGATAGGAAGGACGAACAACAACAACAATAACAAACAAAGAGAGGAAGGGAAGGAGGGATAAAGAAGGTAGACGGCGGAAAGGAGAGAAAAAATGGAAAGGAAATGGGAAGGTTAGAATGGTGAGGGGAAGGGGAGCGCAATTAGGGAGATGAGAGGGGAGAGGGAGTTGAGGGTGAGGGGGAGAAAGAGGGAGAGGAAGATAGAGTGGAGTGGTGAGGGAGACGAGGAGGAGGAGAGGGGAAGTGAGAGGGGGAGGAGAGGTGAGGTAAGGTAAGAACAGTAATTGAGGGTGAGGGGAAAGGAGGGGAGGTGAGGGGAAAGGTGATGAGGTAAGGAGAAGTGAGGGTGAGGGGAATTGAGGGGAGGACGTCCGTAACCACCCCATTAGTCGTGTTGTCATGGTAGTCTGGGTGTGAGGGGAATACTGCCTTAACCACCAACGTTTATTGATAACTGCTAAACGTGACTCCCCCCACCTCCTCACCCCCCACCTCCTCACCCCCCACCTCCCCACCCCCCACCCCCACCACCTTACCTGGCTACTAAACGTTAATTCATCCTGTACAAGTTGGGCCCCTGTACTAGTTGGGCCCCTATACTAGTTGGCCCCTGTACTAGTTGGGCCCCTGTACAAGTTGGGCCCCTGTACAAGTTGGGCCCCTGTACTAGTTGGGCCCCTGTACTAGTTGGGCCCCTGTACAAGTTGGGCCCCTGTACAAGTTGGGCCCCTGTACAAGTTGGGCCCCTGTACAAGTTGGGCCCCTGTACTAGTTGGGCCCCTGTACTAGTTGGGCCCCTGTACTAGTTGGACCCCTGTACAAGTTGGGCCCCTGTACAAGTTGGGCCCCTGTACTAGTTGGGCCCCTGTACTAGTTGGACCCCTGTACAAGTTGGACTACCTGGCTAAGTAATCTACCTGTACTTTATACCTTTATTGTCATTAGTGTGTTTATAGTGCTATGTTAAGTAATCTCTCTCTCTCTCTCTCTCTCTCTCTCTTTTCACATGTCACAGGTAGATTCGTCAGGTAGACAGGTGTGGTGACGGCTCGTAACACCTGGTGGAGGGAGATGACAGGTGTGAGAGAGAGAGAGAGAGAGAGAGAGAGAGAGAGAGAGAGAGAGAGAAATTCTGTGTCACTTGGCTTAGTGTCTTTCCCCTCAGGCTGTGAGAGGGGAGACGAGGGTGAGGGGAAAGTATAGCAGCAGGTAGAGTGGTCTGTAGAATAACAGGTAGAGGTAGACAATAGGTAGAGAGGTATACTAGTAGGTAGGGAGGTAGTGATAGGTAGAATAGCAGGTAGACAGGTAGAATAGCAGGTAGACAGGTAGAATAGCAGGTAGACAGGTAGAATAGTAGGTAGACAGGTAGACTAGTAGGTAGACAGGTAGAATAGTAGGTAGACAGGTAGAATAGCAGGTAGACTAGAAGGTAGACAGGTAGAATAGCAGGTAGACAGGTAGAATAGCAGGTAGACAGGTAGAATAGTAGGTAGACAGGTAGAATAGCAGGTAGACAGGTAGAATAGCAGGTAGACAGGTAGAATAGCAGGTAGACAGGTAGACTAGTAGGTAGACAGGTAGAATAGTAGGTAGACAGGTAGAATAGCAGGTAGACTAGAAGGTAGACAGGTAGAATAGCAGGTAGACAGGTAGAATAGCAGGTAGACAGGTAGAATAGCAGGTAGACAGGTAGAATAGCAGGTAGACAGGTAGAATAGTAGGTAGACAGGTAGAATAGTAGGTAGACAGGTAGAATAGCAGGTAGACTAGAAGGTAGACAGGTAGAATAGTAGGTAGACAGGTAGAATAGTAGGTAGACAGGTAGAATAGTAGGTAGGCAGGTAGACTAGTAGGTAGACAGGTAGAATAGTAGGTAGACAGGTAGAATAGCAGGTAGACAGGTATAATGATAGGTAGATGAGCAGGTAGGAAGGGTGCATTAGCAGGTAGATTGGGTAGATTAATGAAGAGGGAGGAGGGGAGATTATCCGAGTGTCCCTAGGGTGCCACTTGACCCTTCCCTCTCCCCTCCCTTTTCTCCTCCCTCTCATCCCACTCCCCCCTCTCCTCTTCCCCCTCTCCTCTCCCCTCCTCCTCTGCCCTTCCACTCCCCCCTCTCCTCTCCCCCTCCTCTCTCCTTCCTCCTCTCCCCTCTTCCTTCTTTCCCCTTCCCTCTTCCCCTCTCTCCCCTCCTCTCAGCTTCCTCCCTCTCCCCTCCCCTCCCTCTCCCCTTCTCTCCCCCTCCCCCCCTCCTGCCCCTCTCTGCCGTAACACCCTTCACCACACCCCAACACACCTTATTCTCTCAGGTACACACACACACACACACACACACACCCCTTGGCTTGTGTACACAGTGATGAGGCTGCCTTGTGTTATGAATCAAGTCTCGGTGTTGTGGTGGTCAGAAGTGAGTGGGATGTGTAGTGTAATGAGTGGGGGTGTAGCAGTGAGTGGGATTGCAACATAGTGAGTGGGGGATGCAACATAGTGAGAGGGAGATGCAACAAAGTGAGAGGGAGATGCAACATAGTGAGAGGGAGATGTAACATAGTGAGAGGGAGATGTAACGTGGTGAGCGGGATTGGAAGTGAGTGGGACTGCAACGTAGCGAGTGGGAGATGCAACATAGTGAGTGATATATGCAACATGGTGAGAGGGATTGCAACATTGTGAGTGGTATTGCAACAGTAAGCCGGATTGCAGCATAATGAGTGGGATTGCAACAGTAAGTCGGATTGCAACATAGTGAGTGGGATTGCAACAGTGAGTGGGATTGCAACATATTGAACGCCGTTGTACTACATGGTGCAATAAAAACATTAAATTGCAGATGAAAAAACGCGCCAACACATTTTCATAAAAACGCGGGAAAAAGGCACGAAGAAACAGTTTGGGCGGGAAAAAGGAAAACAATGACCAAAAAAAGCGCGGGAACAAGACAGGAGGTTTCAAATTTGGCGGGAAGAAGGAAAACAACGACCTAAAAACGCGGGAACAGGGAGGAAAGTGTCAAAAAGCGCGGCAACAAGGCACTGGGGAACACTTTTTTGGCGGGTAACAAGACGAGAACGGGGAAATGGGCGCGAGTATTTCCCCACAAGTTTATTAGGAGGCGAGTCACAATACAGGGGCGTAACTTTGAATACATTATCAATTGTGTTAGGGAGATCAGGGAGAGGGTGAGGGAGATGTTGAGGCTAGGGGAGGTGAGAGAGGGTGAGGGAACTGTTGCGGGTGAGGGAGTTGTTGGGGGAGATGGTGGAGGAGATGGAGAGGGAGGTAGTGGAGGTTATCAGACGGTAGAGGTGGGGGAGATGGTTGAGGTGAGGGGGAAGGTGAGAGGTTAGAGAAGGGGTTGAGGGGGAAGAGAGAGAGAGACGTAGTTTACTTAGTTTAACAAATTTATTGACAAAGCTTGGAGTACAGTTGCCTGTTCTGATTAATTCAGTCAGGTCTTGACACTGAGGGTGGTATCACTTCTTACTGCCACACAGGACAGAGGTTCGTACACAAAGAAATACATCATATTCATGAACAGTATATATAGGTCAGAGTCATGTGGGTGATGTCACTGTTCACTGCCACGCAGGACAGAGGTTCATACACAAAGAAATACATCATATTCATGAACAGTATATATAGGTCAGAGTCATGTGGGTGATGTCACTGTTCACTGCCATGCAGGACAGAGGTTCATATACATTGTACGTCTTATTCTAATTGAAGACTAATCAGTGTGGGCCAGCAGCAAATTTGGGATAAACAGCAAGAATGTCCTCAAGCACCCCCGATTCAATGGAGTAATTACAAAGTTCATGATACAATAAGCCAGGTGGCCTGAAGTCTTTGACAGTGTCACATTCAATAATATAGTGTTCAAGTGTATGCTTTAAAGGTTTATCACAAAGTTTACATGCTGAGTGTTCCGGTATGGGTACAGCGTTACTAACTTGCCAGATGTGTCTGTATCCTAGCCTAATTCTGGCCACGACGACATCACATTGTCTGGTTCTGTCCTTATGCTGGCCATACCGGTACCTCTTGTCACAAAATTTGTCATATTTACTAATGCTACAACTGCCATGTCTCTCTGCATTTCTTAGTTCTTCTAGATCAGAGTTCATGATTCTGACTAAGTACCTCGACCAGTGTAAGAGAGAGAGAGAGAGAGAGAGAGAGAGAGAGAGAGAGAGAGAGAGAGAGAGAGAGAGAGAGAGTTTATGTGGTTTCACTTTACTTCCTCCTTCCCTATACACATGTACTTCACCCCCCTCTCCTCCCCTCTCCTCCCGTCCCTGCGTCTCCACCATACACCATTCAGTCCCCTACCATACACACTGTCCTCCACCATATACCATACACTCACTACCATACACCATATAATCCCCTACCATACACACGTCCTCTACCAAACACCATACATCCACTACCATACACACTGTCCTCTCCTCCACCATACACCATACTGTCCCCTACCATACACACTGTCCTCTTCTCCACCATACACCATACTGTCCCCTACCATATACACTGTCCTCTCCTCCACCATACACCATACTGTCCCCTACCATATACACTGTCCTCTCCTCCACCATACACCATACTGTCCCCTACCATATACACTGCCTTCTACCATACACCATACTGAACTATTTGCCATACTCACAGCCCTTGGAAACTTGTTGAAGACGCTACCATAGACAGTCGCCTCTTTAACCCTCTCCCATGTTTTGTCTCCGTCTGTCCGTCCGTCTGTCCATCCGACCGTCTGTCCGTCCGTCCGTCCGTCCGTGTCCGTCGGTCGTAGAGGAAGGAAATGCCGATAACTTTGAAGAAATAGACCGAATGAATAATGAGGTTTAAGCACCACCAGGCAGGTGTTGGGGGGTGAAGGGGTGAATCCATGTTACAGGTGTTGTGTAGTGCTAATGAGTACACCTGGGCTAGATCTTCTCTCTCTCTCTCTCTCTCTCTCTCTCTCTCTCTCTCTCTCTCTCTCTCTCTCTCTCTCTCTCTCTCTCTCTCTTACTCTCTTTACCTCCCTCTTGTCCTTGCTTTTATCCCTTTCCTCTTCTCTTCCTCCTCTTCCTTCCCTCTACTTCTTCCTCCCCTCCTTTTCCCCTTCCCTCCCTCTTTCCTTGTCCCTCAGGCTTCATCCCCCTTCCTTCTTTCCATTCTCTTCTCCATCTTCCTCCCTCCCTTCTTCCCTTCCATTTCCTCTCCACTACCACCTCCCCCTCCTCCATCTTCGCCTCCCCCTCCCCCCACCTCCTCCCCCTCCCACCACCTCCTCCCTGTCGATAATGTCAGTCAAATCCATCAATTCAGTCCATCACCTTGTAAGCTGCCAGACCCTCCTCAACTCTGGTGCCCTGCTGCGCCTTCTTCAGTAGTGTAAATAAACATGATATGCACCAGCCCCTCTCATTTCTCTCTTGGTCTTATTCCCCGTAAATATTTAGGGGGTCTGTCTGTCTGTCTGTCTGTCTGTCTGTCCGTCCAGGAGATACAAACACTATATAGGGGTTAAATCGTGTTTTGTTGTATCCTCACACCACGTTTGTTAAATAATAATTAATAATAGTAATAATAAAATAATAGTAATAACAACAACAATAATAACAACAATAATAATAACAATAACAATAATAATAATAATAATAATAATAATAATAATAATAATAATAATAATAATAATACGACCTCAACGCACCTGGCCACAGACAGACACACATAGCCAGGTAACTTTATATGCAAATTGGAAATCCTTTAGTTTTACCTTCATACGTGAGTTGAGTTGAGTTGATCACTGACCCGTAATGGTGTGGACCTGTGGTGAGAGAGAGAGAGAGAGAGAGAGAGAGAGAGAGTGGTAAGTGTGAATAGTGTTATTGAATATTGGGTTATTGATAGCTCGGGTGGTGATTGGAATGACACACACACACACACACACACACACACACGTTCTTTCTTTCTCCCTCCTTCCCTCCCCTATTTCCCCCCCCTCTCTCTCTCTCTCTCTCTCTCTCTCTCTCTCTCTCTCTCTTGCTAGGGCTGTTCAACTTCCTCGTGTTCACAGGAGGGAGACCTACTGGTGACTAATGAACCCCTGTACTCCCTACCTCCCTCTTCTCCCTCCTTACCTCCCTCCCGCTCTCCCTCCCTCCCTCTCCTCCTTTTTCTCCCTTCCTACTTCTCTCCCTCCCTACCTCTCTACCTCCCTCCTTCCCTCCCTCTGTCTCTTTCTCCTCCACTCCATCATTTCCTTCTCCCTCTCTGCCTCTTCTCCCTCTCCCCTCTCTTTCTCCCCTCTCTCCTCTCCCCTTCCTCTCTTCTCCCCTCCTGTTTCTCCCTCTCTCCTCTCCCTCTCTTCCTCTTCTCTCCTCCTTCCTCCCCTCTTCTCACCCATTACCTCCTTCCTCACTCCTTACTTCCTCCCTCCTCTCTCACCCACTACCCTCCCTCCCTCCCTCCCTCCCTCCTCCCCCCCTCCACACACAGGTGCACCAGCCGACATATATATCACAGGGGGGGGGGGGGGGGGGTAAAAAACTCACACACACACAAACTTTTAAAACAGTGAAAGAAATACCTACCTACCTACCCACCTACCTACCCACCCACCCAACACTCGAGGGATAAAAACCAGATGCTAAACCTCTCACCCTGGGTTTATTTTGGGTAATTATTAAACCAGAATGTGTTTTTACAATAGACCGCCCCCCTCCCCCCCAAGACTGATCCCTTAATTAAAACAAAAGGTAAATGTTAAACCAAGATATAAGTTCAGGTTTATCGGGGAAACATTTCTCTTGTTTTAAATGGCTAAAGTTAAACCCTCAAGACTGTTTTATATGAGGTTGTTGTTCTTCTTCTCTTTCGTCTTCTTCCTTTTATTTCCCTCCTCCTCCATCTTTTTCATCCTCCTCCTCAGCACCACCACCATCACCACTACTACTATCACCACCATCACCACTACTACTATCACCACCACTACTATCAACACCATCACCACTACTACTGTCACCACCATCACCACTACTACTATCACCACCATCACCACTACTACTATCACCACCATCACCACTACTACTATCACCACCATCACCACTACTACTATCATCACCACTACTACTATCACCACCATCACCACTACTATCACCACCATCACCACTATCACCACCATCACCACTACTCACCACCATCACCACTACTACTATCACCACCATCACCACTACTACTATCACCACCACTACTATCACCACCATCACCACTACTACTATCACCACCATCACCACTACTACTATCACCACCATCACCATTACTATCACCACCATCACCACTACTACTATCACCGCCATCACCACTACTACTATCACCACCATCACCACTACTACTATCACCACCATCGCCACTACTACTATCACCACCATCACCACTACTACTATCACCACCGTCACCACTACTATTATCACCACCATCACCACTATCACCACCATCACCACTACTACTATCACTTCCACCATCACTACTACTACTATCACCACCATCACCACTACTACTGTCACCACCATCACCACTACTACTATCACCACCATCACCACTACTACTATCACCACCATCACCACTACTACTATCACCACCATCACCACTACTACTATCACCACCATCACCACTACTACTATCACCACCATCACCACTACTACTATCACCACCATCACCACTACTACTATCACCACCATCACCACTACTACTATCACCACCATCACCACTACTACTATCACCACCATCACCACTACTACTATCACCACCATCACTACCACCATCAATTCCACCATCACTACCATCACCCTTCCTACCTGTGACCCTCCCTCCCTACTTTCTCCCTTCGTACCTCCCTCCCGCTCTCCCTCTCTCCCTCTCAACCTCCCTCCCCCCTCCCCCCCTCCCCCCTTCCCCCTTTCCCCTCGCTCCCCCCCTCAACACAGTATAGATGAGTCCTCGTGTATATAGTCACATAATAAATAGTGAATCCATTACCTAAATAGCGGTGCTTCATTGCCTATACCACGGAAACCTTAGCCCCTCAGTGTTTCTCCCTCCCCCTCAGTGTTTCTCCCTCCTCAGTGTTTCGCCCTCTCCCCTCAGTGTTTCTCCCTCCCTCCTCAGTGTTTCTCCCTCCCCCCTCAGTGTTTCTCCCTCCTCCTCAGTGTTTCTCCCTCCCCCTCAGTGTTTCTCCCCCTCAGTGTTTCTCCCTCCCCCTCAGTGTTTCTCCCTCCCCCCTCAGTGTTTCTCCCCCTCAGTGTTTCTCCCTCCCCCCTCAGTGTCTCCCTCCTTACCTCCCTCCCTCCCTCCTCAGTGTCTCCCTCCCTCCCTCCTCAGTGTCTCCCTCCCTCCCTCCTCAGTGTCTCCCTCCCTCCTCAGTGTCTCCCTCCCTCCTCAGTGTCTCCCTCCCTCCCTCCTCAGTGTCTCCCTCCCTCCCTCCTCAGTGTCTCCTCCCTCCTCAGTGTCTCCCTCCCTCCCTCCTCAGTGTCTCCCTCCCTCCCTCCCTCCCTCCTCAGTGTCTCCCTCCCTCCCTCCTCAGTGTCTCCCTCCCTCCCTCCTCAGTGTCTCCCTCCCTCCTCAGTGTCTCCCTCCCTCCCTCCCTCCTCAGTGTCTCCCTCCCTCCTCAGTGTCTCCCTCCCTCCCTCCTCAGTGTCTCCCTCCCTCCCTCCTCAGTGTCTCCCTCCCTCCCTCCTCAGTGTCTCCCTCCCTCCTCAGTGTCTCCCTCCCTCCTCAGTGTCTCCCTCCCTCCCTCCTCAGTGTCTCCTCCCTCCCTCAGTGTCTCTCCCTCCCTCCTCAGTGTCTCCCTCCCTCCCTCCTCAGTGTCTCCCTCCCCTCCTCAGTGTCTCCCTCCCTCCCTCCTCAGTGTCTCCTCCCTCCCTCCTCAGTGTCTCCCTCCCTCCCTCCTCAGTGTCTCCCTCCCTCCCTCCTCAGTGTCTCCCTCCCTCCCTCCTCAGTGTCTCCCTCCCTCCTCAGTGTTTCTCCCTCCCCCTCAGTGTTTCTCCCTCCCCCTCAGTGTTTCTCCCTCCCTCCTCAGTGTTTCTCCCTCCCTCCTCAGTGTTTCTCCCTCCCCCTCAGTGTTTCTCCCTCCCCCCTCAGTGTTTCTCCCTCCCCCCTCAGTGTTTCTCCCTCCTCCTCAGTGTTTCTCCCTCCCCCCTCAGTGTTTCTCCCTCCCCCCTCAGTGTTTCTCCCTCCCCCCTCAGTGTTTCATCTGACGTTATGTCCTGTTGTTGTAATTAGTGGGTATGTTGTGTTTAACTTACTATACAGTTGAGGAAATGAAGGTGGTCGAGTACAGTGCCGGCCGACTACCTCCTTCTGTACCGGAAGCTTAGGTAGTCAGTATACTATATCCACACCTACTCTTAATGAGCCCGGAAGCCAATAGGGGTTATTTTCTAATACTGTTATGCATCTTCGTCCGTCCTTCCGTCCGTCCGTCCGTCCGTCCGTCCGTCCAGGTGTAGTTTGTTAATTAGTGTTGTTGGTGTTTGTTTACCTGAGTTATGGTCCGCTGTTGTACTTAGGTATTGTGAGTG